>CM053793.1:296139590-296277090 GCA_028749045.1 Cupressus sempervirens | reverse complement strand
TAGGGTACGCTCATCCTGGCAATTCAGGGAAGTCGATACTCGGTACCTGCAACCTGCAGAAAAACCATGCATGTACATACAATATATAATGCTAAGCTAAACAGACAATGACAGGAAGTGGTGCATCGTGTAGATCTCGACTAAGCAGGTGACTACGACTCCCTTCCTTAACCACATCAGAAACACCATACAATAAGAAAACATGCACACCATACACATGCAAGTATGGGGTAAGTATCCATAATAAAACACATGAGATAATAAACCATCTAACTAATCATCATTAATAACTGAAAACAATATAATGATCACCATGTATGCATGAAATGTAAAGTCTAAATGATCACATCATATAACCACTGAATCCATAACATAATGTCTGATAGTCTCAAAACAATACCACTAATCCATCAACATAATACTAGTCCATCAAAGTATAATAATAATAGCAACAATGAGTCTAGAAAAGATGTGAACGAGGGTAGGCACTACACAACAAGGGTATAGAAAAATGAAAAATGAAATGAACATGATGAAAATAATACAAAAAATAATATGTGATGTATGTAAGTTGGAAAACATAGATCTTGAAAATAAACTTCAAATCTTTTTGCTCTCTATTTTCCTATAAAGTGATATTTTAGTCATTTTGACCGACACAATTACTAATATTAAAATAGCCCCAAAAATGATAACATATGTACAAATAGCTGATCACACATGTACTTATAGTCAACCATTTTTAGCCTTTTTGGTTGGTAATTGATCCATTTGTGCACAACTATTGAGACATTTCATAATGACTTCTATGACATTTGGCTACGAGTCCATGCATATATGAGTTAGCGATGATTGATGTAAAAGGATAATAGGTACCATGCGATAATTTGAAATAACCACTTTTTGATCACTTTGTATTTGACGGTATACACAAAGAGATCCCTAAAAACTTAAAAGTTAAACACTATCTTTATCCATTTAACAAAACCCTAGCTTTAAGCATGTAACTCACATAAGACCTCAAGAAGATAACCATTTTTCAAGTGAAATTTAACATACTATTACGATGTATAAATGTACAAGTGCAAAAAAATAATTTTATAAAGATAGTAGATCCTCTCCTCCTATAGGAATTCCATTTTATACAATTTAACTTGGACATGTTTTCATGACATATTTCCACTCTCGTAACACCTTTGAAAACTTGGAGATGTATTGGTTCCTCTCCTCTCATAGGAAATGAGTTTCCAACACACTCGCGACTTCCATGCGCTAAGAAAGGGACGAGGCTATCCTCCTTACAAATTGCAGCATTGACCAAATTTCAAAAAAATGAAAACACAATGAATTTTTTTGAAATCTTTAGCATATGATCTTCATGATCTTATATTTTGTGATGGAAAACAATAAATTTTGGAAAGTTTTTGCCAACGCCCTAAGAAAGAGCTAGTGCATACTTCAAATTACTCTTATAAGAGATTGGATGAATGGGTGATGGGACACAACGTCTCTGCAACATGCCTAGAATTTGACAACCACCCCTGCCTATCATATGATTTTTTCATGACGGCTAAATTTTTTTCATACCTTTCATTTTACATTTTAAGAAAATAGTTGAGTGTCAATTTTTTATTTTAAAGTAATTTAATTGACCATTTTAAATTTAAATATTTTATATTTTAGAAAATTTCTATGAATAGATCATAATTATAAATTCTCAATTTGTACAAAACTCTTAAATAAAAGAAGCAAGTTTCCAAGTTCATGTATTGTTAAAAAGATATAAAAATACATATCTAATATTATAAATTATTAAAATTAAGTTTTCAAAATTCATTATATTCTATTTTAACAATTTTCTAAATTAATATAAATATGCAATCATCAAAATACAAAATAGAAACATATATAAAAGAAAGAAAGAGAAAAAAACATAAATATAAAATAATATATATTTATCATACATATATAATGTACATATTATCAAATCATATTTATGTAAATAAAATAAAATATGAAGTTATGCTTTAGTAATAAATTTACTTGTCATATTGATAGTTCTCTAAAAATTTAGCCTATTATTTCATACGGTCTTACAATATTTTAGCCCATCATATACGGTTCAAACGTACAGAAACAATCAATACGACCATCAAATTCCAGGCTTGATCGCATTATTCATTTTAGTCTCTTGTTTTCCTATGGTAGTGGAGAATGAGGTGGAAAGGCAAAGACCTTTTTGTCCCATCACTAAGTGGAGGGGAGGCACCTTCCTCGAAGTCACTTTACAGCCATTGTTGTCACATCATACGCCACTTTAACCTCCATACAAGATATGTTGAGTTATTGCATCACTCGCCACTTTAACCTTCGTACGAGATATGTTGAAAGTGGTGAGTAATGCAACTCTGCAATAATTCATCATATCTTGTACAGAGGTTAAAGTGGCGAGTGATGCGACAACAATGACTGTAAAGTGACTTCGAGGAAGGTGCCTCCCCTCCACTCGACGATGGGACAGAAAGGTCTTTGCCTTTCCACCTCATTCTCCACTACCACAGGAGAACAAGAGACTAAAATGAACAAGAGCTTTGTAAAGCTAGAGTTCCGCCTTTTACAAAAAGTATTAAACATTTAATATTTGTTTGAAAAGAATGAAAATTAGATTAAAAAATGTGTCTATATATTAGATCAAACAATTTAGAATTGTTAAACACTTAACACTAAATTTTCCTTTTCTTGCACTATACTACATAATTTATATATGAACAACCTATTTTGTTTTGTTTAAAACATTCAAATCAAAGGCTTCTTACCTATCAACTATGGGTATACATCATATTGTCTAGCCTCAACTATAGTTCTTATCATTACATATTGCAAATCATTTTGAAAATACTATCTTGATCATTAGTGGATGCTGTAAACTATCTCACTTTGTTCAGAACAGGTTTTCATTGCCATTTTATCAACAATATAGATTGTTTTCACAGTTTCTATTAGTATTTTCTAATTGCACCCTCTCATTGAAATTTAAAATTCCTATAATATGATGTCCATAGTAGACAGTAAGAAAGAAAATGAGTTCAGGACATGTGCCATAGTAAAGGAAAAATGAATACAAAGTTAAGAAAGAAAATAAGTTCAGGACATGTGCCATAGTAGAAAAAAAATGAATACAAAGTTAAGAAAGAAAATATTAATTTCTTGATGAAAAACTCAGAATAACAATTACCAAATATGGAATGTTTATGTATAAATATTTATATCAAATATTATAATAATCAATTTAAATAATATAAAGTCAATATGACCATCTCCAAACAGTGTGCAAGTCTTCCACACATTTTTTAACGTTCTCTATAACAGTGACAAGTATGTTTTTCACCACACCAAATACAGGTGTAGAACCCATTTCATAGTTAGCTATGAATACCATGCAGAGAAAATTGCATGCTAGAATCTAGTATATTAAGTCTGCACTGTATGGAGCATATGATTTCATTAATGTAGCAGATGCAAGAAAAGAAGATGATGATTTTGGTATGAGCAATCAAAATATTGTCGAGGCTGGTGTTGTCTTGCATATAATCTAAATTGTTCAAAAGGTAATCTTTACCTTTTGCCTGAACCATAAGCATAAAATTAGAAACAAGTTTTATTGGGGAAGACTACAGAATAAAGATTGTAAAAATTGTCTTTGATCTTGCTGAAAATTTTGCTTCAACTCCTCGGTTCAAAAAGCCTTGAAAGGGTTGATAGTCGTCTTAGAGTAATCGATGATTGCTTTAATAGAGTGCTAGGTTTGTGCTCTCTTGAATGGTTACCGACAATGGAATATTTTATTCCTTCCTCCATCTTCGTATTCATCAATAGGAGGAATGATGAAACAAGCTTTGACACACAGCTAGCGCCTTTTAAATCATAAAAAAGAATTACGCATAGGAAAGAATTAATTTTGTGTAGCCAACTGCACATGGTCTAGACACAAAGAATGGAACATTCATCAGGTATAGTCTATATCTAAGAATTTTAACTCATAATTTTTTAACAGAACTTTCATATTATATATTAATGTTTGATGAATTCCAGTCACTTAATGTGTAGGCATAAAAAAATGGATTATTGATAGACCCCCATGATGACCATTGACAACTCTATTCCATTTGGTATATGCGTACTTGTAGCAAATAAGAATCTCTGGTCTAAATGCAGAAAAAATGGTCGGAAGAACACTCAGCTCTATTGATTGCCTCAATATTGCAGAGTATATTTGTTAAGAATTTCAGAATGCAGGATGAAACACCTACAACGGCATAGTGATCCTGTTAAAAGTGCATAGTAATGTCGAGTAAAATTTGAAGAAGTTTTGGGGCAGGGCTTTCTGGAAAGTTTTGTTCTAGAATACAAAAATTAAAGAAGTGAGCTTTCTCGAAAGTTCTGCCACAGAGTGTTCTCGAAGTTTTGTAATATTTGAAGTCATCAATCTTCTAATATTTGGTATTCATGAGCTTATTTGTGGTGTGTACGAAATTGTATTAGAGGTCGTTCACTTTTTTCAAAATTTCAAAATTTCAAAAAACCAAAAACCACTGGCAAAAATATCCGTGGCCAATCAGAAAAAGAAGAAATATTCAAACAAAATTAGAAATAATAAATTAGTTCGTTGGAGTCTTTACGAACATTGGAAATCAGTTTTAATTTTTTCGCTGGCACAATTTTTAATGCAAACAAATAGTAAAAAGTGCATGCGAAAACAATAGTCTTGCTTAAAGATGGGCGGGACTAACAATAAAAATAAATCGATCCCGAATTTGTCTTGAGAGTCCACCGTTATTTCCTCGAAAGTTCCAGAGATATTTTATAACTGTGCTCATGAACTTAGCTCAACGAATATATCGAATTTTAAAGTTCTTCAATTTACCTAACCAAACTATAAAATTCTCTTCACTTGATCTGCTATATATATATATATATATATATATATATATATATATATATACATACTTAAGCCTAATGCGGCGTTCAAATTTTTTTCACTTGATTTGCTCTATATATATTACACACTCTTTAAAGCTACCTCAATTCCAATATTGCATTTTAAACTCAAATCTCTTGCTGCACGATGGAGAATGGCAGCTATCAAAGTAATGGCAGTTTGCCGCTTCATGTGTTAGCCCACGGTCACATCTCCGCCTATGCAGAGATCTCCATTAGGGTCGCACAGAAAGGCATCAAAGTTTGATTCTTTTCAACTCCGTTAAATATAGCCAAGATAAAGCCCCTCTTTACAAGCTGCCACGTCACACAAGTTCAACTTTTGGAGCTGCTGCTGCCAAAAGTAGCGGGACTTCCGCCAGAAATAGAGAACACCGCCAATCTCCGAATGCATTTGATCCTTCTGTTTAACACAGCGGTGGATGTATTGGAAGCCCTATTTGAGAAGCTTTTCGCGGAGATTTGTCTGGACTGTGTGATATTCGACTTTTTCCAATGGTGGGCGGGGAGAGCCGCTGCCAAATTTGGCGCAGTGTCTATCGTTTTCTCTACATGGGGTGCCGCTTTTACTAGCTGGACTATGCATCCCATTTGGCGGCAGTATGAGAATGGACTTATGACAGAGGATTTGATGGAAGAGCTGAAGGACTACCCCTCGCGGGAGTCACATTGATAAATAATATGCTCGTACTTGATTGGCCGTTCAATTTTTTTTGGAATTTCTAAATTGGAAAAAACAAAAAACTACTAGCAAAAATATCCGTCACCAATCAGAAAAAAAGAAATATTTGAACAAAATTACAAATAATAAATTAGTTAGCTGAAGTCTATACAAACATTAGATATCTGTTTTAATTTTTTTGATGGCACAATTTTTAATGTGTGAACAAATGATAAAAAATGATGCGATATAGATAGGCGGGACTAATAATGCGATGCATTGTCTCTGCGCGCTTTAGGAACAGGAGTAGAAATTTCCAAGGGACGTGGGACAATTTGACTTAGACCTGTCTTCGCGACCAAAGTCACATATGGAAAACCCAAATATAACCACTAACGTATCACATTAAAAAACTTGGAGACATATTGATTCCTCTCCCCTCAAAGGAAATGACTTTTCCAACACACTCGTCACTTCATTCCACGTAGAAAGAGTTGATGAATACCTACTTTATTTTACTGATGATGGGACGCAAAGTCTCTGCACTAATTTACCATACCCCGTACGGAGGTTTAAAGTGGCCAGTGATGCGACAACAATGGCTGTAAAGTGATTTCGAGGAAGGTGCCTACCTAGCGATGGGACAGAAAGGTATTGTCTTTCCACCGCCACAGAAAACAGGAGACTAATGGGATGCATTCTCTCTACGCGCTTTAGGAAGAAGAGAATAAACTTCTGAGAAACGTGGGACACACTGTCTTTCGCGTTACCTGTGCCCTGTTTTCCTCGAAGCTGCCTTCAGCCTTCTACTCTGAATTTTACTAAACACTACTTAAAAGGAGCCTCTGCCTTCAGCTCCTCGCTGCATTTGCTCTCATCTCCCCTCTTCTTGTATTTTTAAAGGTTTTGTCTTTCACAACTTTCTCATCTTCATCCTCTCTTACGCCTTCCACCTCCTCTACTTTCAACATGTCTTCCGCGCCGTCTTCATCTTCGTCCTCTGCCCCGCCTGCCTCTGATATCCTCGATGAGATTCTAAACACGAAAGCGGTTAAGCCCGACTTCGATCTCAACCGATTCGTTGCGCAGATCAATATACTCGTGGCTCACTACGAGGCTCAGCTGGTACAAATCACCCCTGCGCTTTTCTTCATTTCATTTGGGTTTTTCCATATCTTGTACTTACCAAGCACCACCGCTTTGTCTAACAATTTACAGCAAAAAAAGAAGCCCATCACACAGAAACTGGGTGAGCTGCCCTCTGCAACAGACGCTTCTAATTTTACAGATCAGGTGTCAACAAATGTGAAACTAATTGCCGATGAGGTAGGTATAGAGTCTTGCATATATTTATTTATTTTTACCATCAATTTTTGTTATGTAAAGAGTTATTGTCAAACCGGCAAACAGTAAAAACGTGTATATGAAGTATTCATTACATTTTAGTGTAAATAACTGTTAACATTGTTATTCACTCTTTGATACGAGATTATTCTCCATCATTTATTGATATAGGGAAAGGATCTGGTAATTATTGTGGTAATTATTGGGGGCATAATATCAGTGACCTCCGCGTTCGTTTGAGCTTTTAATTGTAGACATTAAAATAGTTTCAAAAATCAATAGCTATTAACTAATGTATTAATAGGGTGTTATATTTTGGATTTTTTGGTTGGTAATTGGTCAATTTAGGTACTATTATTACAATCATATCCAAAATAAGCATCTTTCTACAATGACTATTAGTGTCATGGGGCTGGATTTAGCTCAAGCCGAGGATGAGTCTTGTCCCTTAGAATCTCCAACCATGTTTGGTACTAGCAATCACTACTTTTGACTTCCCCATTGGTTTGACCATTTTTGTTCACCCAGACTATTCCTTGTCTCCAATCTTCAGCAAGTGCCCACACACCTGACTGCCTTAACATACACCCTTACAAAATAGAAGCGCATGTGAAACTCCCATGGTTCTACTTTCTTTGTTGCACCATGCACGCATCCTCGAGCTCCTAGCTCTATCCTAGTTCAACCCAAGCTAAACCCCTTACTTAAGTCCTACAGTGTCTTTGCCTCAGCATCCCCCATAAGACAACCCTCCTCCAACACTAACCATATGTAACCTCAACTCCCCTAGTCTCTTTATCACCCATGATCACCATCAAGCCACTCCTTGAATGCCCATAACTTCCACAACTCCTCTTGTTCTACTACTCCTACTACCCAAGCTAAGCGCTGCACCACTGTACCAAGAACCACCACAACTCCCTAGATGAACATTGCACACCCTCAGTGACTTAGACCACTGAGGCCTCCCTTGCACACTACACACACCACTCTGGCATATTCGGCACCCCTAATGCACCTCAAAACATCCTAGAGTCCTCTAGTCAAAACTTGCATGCTATCCTAGCACACCCTTGTCTCCATGAGGCTTCATCACTTATTAGGCTTCCCCAACTTGCCATGAACCTTGAAGCTTAATCCTATTCCCCACAAAACTATTGACTACCTTAGCCAAACATTGGACCTCGATTGCCTCGACATAGTGTGTATGTCTACATGCCCTCGTTAGTGAGAACCTTGTTACTCATGCATCCACTGCACTCAAACCAACCCTTTGTGCATACACACAATCTTACTCATCTCGAATTCCTTTGTAATACATACCTACTTGAGCACCATGCCCTTGTTCTATGATTCACCCAATCCCTTGGACGTTGCACTTCCTTCCAACTCGCCTATGGTACCATAACTTCACCTATGAACCATTGAACACTCATTTCAATCATGCACCAAAAGCCACCATTCCTTGCCATACATCATGACCCACCTCTTCAAGCCATGTCCTACAACCACCTCTTTATTTACTTGATACACATCTACCTCATGGCTTAGCTAACCTCGAGCACTCCCCCAGAGTACCAGATGCTGATTGCCATCTTGGACCACCACAACCCTTGAGATATCTTACCCCAACGAAAATCCACCCAACCAAGCAACCTAGATGTGCGCCCAGTGCACCACCCCCTTTGATACCGTTCTGCATAGATAACTGGCTCCACCACACATCCTCCAACACAACTCACCATAAGCCACCAATGCTCCTACTAGAACAAATCGTTTGCCTCCTACCACAAGACTAGGTACTCTACTTCTCCAGCTTTTAGATCTCAGACAACTCATGTTGAGTCATCACCAACACTGTCTCAGCTACTCTGCTTCACTAAGTTAGGGACCCTTGCATTGTCATCAAACCTCACCACATCATGATAGGGCAATGCTACTCTGCTTCAATCCTAAAACTATACATCACCTCTTTCCCATCCAAGGACTAGAGGGAAGACTACTCCTCTTCGTCCCTCTTGAGGGAGGTTGACCACCTAAGTCACCCTTAATGCACGTCGACACTTACCCTTCCTGGGTACATCTTAGCTTAGCTCCAAACCTTGCCTACACCACAACCATGCTAGTGGGAACAACACACATAAAACACCCTCTCATTGAGGAAGTTTTTGAAGAAAAACTCATATAATAAAAAACCAAGGGCATGAGGTCTTCTATTGCTTGGACATTTTGTCAAACAGGTCATAATTAATGTTCCTTGAATGCGGTGGTAGAATTCAAAATATTCTTTGCTCACATGGAATATCTAATTCATTGTAGAATAGAGTTATCAATTTTGTATAACCATGTGCTTTGGATTCTTTCCTCGACTAATATTTTATTGGATGGAAGTAAGCATGGGTTACCTTGCCTTGAAGAGTTCCTCTGTTATAAAACAATGATATCAACTTGCTTAGGAAGGGTTGGTTTTCAAAATGTCCTCCGCTCATGTGGAATGCATGAACCATCGAACGTAGACATTATTATTTTCTCAATGCCATAATAGGCTCTACCTTTATTCATCAATCCATCACTCAGTGACCAACAAGTTTCTTTTTCCAACATACTTTTCATTGGAGATGCCTAACACTATGGTATTAGTTGCTCAACATTGTGATGAAGTCACACAACCCCTGAGACTTCTAATAAAATTCTTTTATTTTGGATGGGATCTGCTATGAGGTTATCCTCATTTTCTTTGCAACATTAGTTTCAAACACTTTGCCTCTTTCCATCTACATTTTCATCTGCATTTTCAAATACACACCTAAGACTTTGAAATTTTATACTTCTTCATAAAATGACGAAATGATGTCTTTCTAAGAGTACTCATCAAAATATGCACCATATTGATATTAATTTTACCTTTGGTATGGAGGACTCAAAAGTTTTTCAACCAAATCATTGTATTTTCAAGAACTCCAAATGAATCTCAATTGTGAAAATGACCCTACATATCATGAGCCTTGGGTGATAACTAACTCTTATTGAGATTCATTAACTTCATAGCTTTTAACATCTTACATTTGGGCAAAGAGGTTAAGAATTATTTCCAAAACACGTGTTTTCGGTCTCTTGCTTAACCTTATTTATATTTGGTGTTTAAAATGTGTGTTTGAAGTGCTTTGTTTTAACACCTTTTTGGGTAGGGGGTTAAGGATTTAAATTAAATTTTACATATTTTGAATCCCATTTCTTAACCTCTTAATGTCTTAAAGGTTGATATTCCGATTGAAAATACACGTTTTGAGAGCTTTCATTAATCTATCATAACTTGGGAGTCAGGTGGTAGATTTCAAAAATTTGAAGTGCTAGGGGGACCTAGAGTTGAGCTGGAGGCATTAAGACCATAAAATTACTGAAGGTTCTTTTAAGGATTGAATTTTGGCACACTTGAACACTTTTTGACTCAATACAATAGAAATTTCACATAATTTGATGATTAGGAAACCAAGGCAACAAGTCAATTGCCTCAATATTAAGCATTGTGTCCTTTCATCTAAATTTAGGGAAATGAAAACTAAGGAAGCTGAGAAGGTTAATGTGCAAGTTGATCTCGTGGTTCCTACTTCTACAGGTGTTAAGGAGAATCCTTGTGGACCCTCTATTTGTGACCTTTGGGCAAAAGATCAAAAAAAATGATGAGAGATTATTTAAATCAAAGAATGTTGAAGCCATTGAGAAGATGAGGGAGATTTAAATAAGAAGATTGGGGGTGTCGTAGACTAGAAGATTAATAATCTTGATACCACCCTATGTAAAATTTTGGAGCACAACCATAAAGTGGTCAAGTCCTCCAAATAATATGAAAACTTTGGCTTCTAAATTAGAGAAATTCCACCATGAAAATACCATTGTGGACTTAGAACAAGATAAATAGGTTGGTATGAAGAAAGTATCAAGTCAAAGAAAGAGGACTAGGGAAAGCACAAAAAAGATGACTTCCAATCCACCTTAGAATATTCGAGAATTGAGGAATGTGGCTTTGTAGATAAATCAATTGAAAGATGAAGCCATTGAGACTTTGAAGAATTTGGGCTAGTTTTGTTGTGTATGCTTTTGATGCAAGGTTTCTTGTGTTGATTTTATGTTCATTTTTTTCAAGGGTTGGGTTGGTATTTGCTTTGTGACTTTTATTCTCTATTAGTTGAGGTGTTTTTTTGGCATGTTCCGTGTTGTTGAATAATCTTTATGTTAAGGGTTTTAGGTCCCTTCAATTTTTTCCTTAGTGAAAAACATAAATATAGTAGAAAAGGAGACATGAAGACAATAATCATCTATCTATCTATATATCACATGCACACCATTTATATTTTAATATCAATTTTTATTATTTAATCTTCTCGATATGTCACTGTAATTTATATACAATTGTGTTGATTTTTTGAATTAGATTTATATTTTACTTATACCGATATATATATATATATATATATATATATATATATATATATATATATATATATATATATATATATATATATATATATATATATATATATATAATGTAAATATATTTTGATATACTCCAATATATATCCTCTTAATATTATATTGATAAACTTGGAAATAATAAACGTCTCCAAATTTCCGCCACCTTAATATAGAAGTATTTCTACAAATCTCTAACATAATAAGCACGTGAAGGATGAACACTAACATACTCGATCATAGAACATAATTAATATTACAAAATACATTAGAACTATATGAATATGAAATTATATAAATAGATAAAACTTTGATCTATAAATATAATGATTATAGATACATATATATTAGAGGACATTATAGATATAAATGTTAATACATATATCTTACAATCACACGCACACACACACACGCACGCACGCACGCACGCACGCACACACACACACACAGAGTTTGACCTTTAAGCTTGCACTTTAACATTATTTCATTGGATTGGCTTTCAACACATTATTTCATGGCTTTTAGAGCCTTATTTTTGACTAAAAGACTTTCCAGGGGTAAGCAATTAATCAACTAACCTACCTACTAACTAGTTATATATTCTAACAAGAGCTCTGACAGAGTGCAAGGGTCGAGCAATAGATTGATGTCAAGATTCCTAGGTAACATGTCACAATTTCTACTTAGATGAACATCATACATACAAAATTTGATTAGAAAGCTTTGTTGTTCAAGCACGTATCATTGCTTATTGTGAAAGCAAAAGAATTATCAAAATGTTCTTTAAAAATAAAATTCACTCTTTAAAGCTTATGCTTAGTACCACTCTCCCAACCAATACAAGAATTGACCTGTTCTTATATTGGAGATGAGACGGAAAAATCTAAGGTAATATATTGGTATTGTGGTAATAAAAGCCAGTAGGAAATAAAAAATAGATTTGGGTAATTAATTGTATTGCATTTCACAAGACTCCTCAAAGGGAACATTCTGGAGTTGATTGGTAAATAAGGATAATTAAGTTTTTTTAATAAATTATATTTAATTTCTAATGTTTGTATATGATGTGCCAACATTTAAAAATATAGACTAAATTATTAAAATATTATAAAGTATATATATCTTGGGATCAAGAATATAATAATTATTAATATAGAAGAGTTTTTATTATTTGAATTGTAATTTTTTCAATGACACTTTCATTGATTTCAACAATGATTGATTATATTCTAAATATTTAAGATAATAATATTATTAAATTTTATATATAATATATATTTTAAAATCAATATAATATATAATTTTAAAATAACCTAATTATATACCATATTAGATTTTTGATAAAAATATATTTTTATTAGTATTAACCACAACCTATAATATAATTTAATTAAAATTTGAATTAAAAACCCTAAACTTTAAATTATACTTCCTAATTATCTGAAATTTAATCTTTATTAAATTAACAAATATAAAAATTACAATAAGATAAAATAAAGTACGAAAACAATTGTAAATCAATTAAAATATTGTACTTATACGAAAACAATTGAAAATCAATTAAAATATTGTACTTATAGGGTCTAAGCCCTTGCAAGGAATCAACACATTCCAATTATCAAAGTGAAATGATTTACAAACAAATCAAAGCCTTCTCGAATGAAACCCGAAAACTCCCAAAATCCAGATTTGAATAATTTTTCAGCATTAGCAATCAAGAAACCTTAATTTGATTTTCATTCTCTGCGACGATCAAGAAACCTGGATGGCAATTTGACCGGCATAACTTGTTCGAGAGACTTCCAGAGCTGGTTTCCGATGGTGCTTCCAGAAGTTTACTGGTTTTGGATGAAGCTTCTAGAAATTCATTTATTCTAATTTTTAGAGTCAATAAATAGACATTACCTCAGTAAAATTGACCTCAGCCAATCAGAAAAGAAAAATTAATAGTGGAAACTTAATTTAAAAATATATTTGCTTTTTAACTTTATGAATGCCCTAGATCTTATTATAAAATTTAATTGTGCGTAGCTAGTGGGAACATTTGACTAAAAATATAATAGAAATTAACTATTCTTTTAATTATACAATGTCTATTAAGAAATTTTAATTTGTTTATAAAATGTTTTAGTATTTTTTTAATTTGTTTTGATGAATGAGCTTTTTCTGTGAATAAATACTTCTATTTGTTTATTGGGTATAATTTATTTTTTAAGAAATGGAAGAGTAAATACTAATTCTACTTGTTGATGATTAATTCATTTCAATTTGTATTTGGTTTTGTAGATAAAAGCATATTCTGGGAACACACATGAAACAAGTATTAGAATATTGAATACCATTGGAAGTGTTCATTGGGTTGCAGTGGGTTTCTTAATGGTGGGGGCAGTTTTGCAAATTGCAAATACAATTGAAAATAATAAGGAAGAGTGGCTAAGACTTTTAAAGTCTATGATTAATTTGTCAGAAGTAATCCTCCGACTTTTGGATGTTCCAAGTTCACAAAAAGAATTGCATGGTAAATTACGCAAGTCTATACAATTAATAGTGGAAGGAGCCATCCAATGTTGTTTGCAAAAGAAAAGGAAAAGACTTAAAAGGTGCATAATAATTTCAAGTTTGAACAATTTATTTTTAAGAATGCATAAATATATTTATATTTGTCTTTTTAATTCTCTAAAGTGAGAAGTAACATTCAAAGAAACTACTATAGTTTTTCAGATTAAGAGTCTAGCTTTTAAAGATATTATTATTTCTATACATGAGACCATAAAATCTTTTTGTTAAATTGAATAATGTACAGACTTCGGAAATGTTCGAAAGATAAACAAGAGCTTCAACAACTTAGCAGAAATATAGAAGAGATGCATAAGGAGCTTCATTTACAGATTAGTGCCTCTACATTAATCTCCTTAGTTAGTCCTCCACCCCGTATTCCCTTCCTCAACCATGATGCAGGTAAAACATCATCAACTAATTGTTTTTGAGCTATTATTTGGTTAGTAAAATAGGTGCTATATTGACATATTGTACCATTTCACATGTCTTTCTTACTAGCAGTTGGAATAGAGGATAAAATCAAAGAAGTCATTGAAGAACTTGATTGGGAGAGTGCTAGTGCAACATCAGCAGTGGTATTATATGGTGTTGGTGGGTCTGGAAAGACCACACTAGCAGATGCCGTTTATTCCTCTCTAAAAGACAAACTTCATGGTTGGAAACATTGTAAAGTTACCCTCATTCAAAGCCTAGAAAGAAACCCCAAAATAGAAAACATTCAATCCTCAATTTTGCATGATTTGACTACCACCAAACATGATATAAGAGATTACCAAAGTGGACAGCAGAGCTTAAAAGAAATCATAGAAAAAGAATCCGTCTTCTTGTATATTGATAATGCTTTGTATCTAGAACCACTAGAAAAGCTTTTGCCCAAGGATTTCAGAAGTGCAAAGAAGTTTCGATTACTTCTAACAGGTAGAGAAACAAATGTCTCAGGAACAATTGAGTATTGTAGGATTGAACCTTGCAAACTCTATGACATAGGATCTCTTTCTATTGATGGAGCTCTTGAAGTGCTATGTAGGAAAATTGAAAGAAAAATAGGAAAGGAGTCTATATTGCAAGAAAGACCTCAGGCGAGGAAAATAGCAGAGAAATGCAGTTGTTGTCCATTATTTTTGGAGGTCATTGGAGCTTATATTCATCAACGGAAGAACACAGTTGAATCTTATGAGGGAGTATTGCGTTGGCTAAAATCTGGAGAAGATTTTTGTGGCAGTGAGAAGTATAATTTTGATGAGTCAAGAGTCTTGTTTTCCTACAATGAGCTTAATCCAAGTAGCCAAGAAGCATTTCTCGACATTTGCTCATTTTTCTCTTGGTCGCCGTCAAAGTGGAAGTGGGAAGAAGTTGCATACATTGTGGGAGAGGAAGAAATGAGCTCCTTACAAGAAGGAGCTCTGATGAAGAGGGACGGAAAGAAGATAAAGATTCATGATCTCATTTTAGCAGCTGGCCGTAATAAATCAAAGCAGACTCGAATAAAATGTGAAGAAGATTTTTCTTTGATCTTAGAAGATAAAGAGGTATGCATAAATTTTCATTATTATATATATATATATATATATATATATATTACTTCTTTTAATTTCTTTACACAAGCTTTATGAAAAATTCCCTCCTTGAGTTATTATAACATGCTTGAGAGTGTCTCTGAATTTCGACAGCTTGCTTCCCAAGTAAAGGGAGTTTGGATGGAAGATCTGAGGCGTCGCTTGTTGATATCAGCAGACGAGTTGGACGCAATGAGCCGATTCTTGAGAATATTTTATATGGGATATCGGGCAGGCAATCTGACCGTTGGGAAGGGAAAATGCAGCAAACAATTTGACCAGCTGAGATTTCTTCATGTGGGCGGTGGGATGTGCAGCTTACCAATCGATATATTCAAACTCAGTCATTTGAGATACCCAAGGAGGATGTCATTTTGAGTTCGTCCATGGCAAGTGGTCAATGAATTCCACATAGAAATAATTTATTTCTTCCAAGTTTTCGTATTTTCCAAATGTTTAGCTATGAATTAATAATAATGATGTTTAGTACTTGGAGATGAAAATAAAGTGCAGTATGAGTAGTGAATTTAGATTCTTCATCTTCATTGCAGAATCTTCCAGATTTAAAGGTTCTCAGACTACTTTTTTGCCGAATTCATGGAATCGCTGAAATCGGGCGTCTTCGTTCATTGGAGCAGCTGGAATTGGTTGCATGCAATGCTGATGGAATTTCCCAGTGTTTTCCAAATTTACATAACCTGCAAAGGTTGAAACTGTCCCACTGTGAAGACCTAGAAGAACTGCCCGAAGCTCTTGTCAAGCTCCGATATCTGAAGAGGTTGGATCTGAGTTATTGTCGGAATCTGAAGCAGTTGCCCGCTGGATTTGGGGGGTTGACCAGTCTTACTGAGCTTGATCTCTCACCGTGCTATAATCTGAAGCAGCTGCCAGCTGGATTTGGGGGGTTGACCAATCTTACTCAGCTTAACCTGTCATCTTGCTCGAGTTTGCAAGAGCTCCCGTGCGATCTGGAAAAGCTCACCTCATTAGAGTCATTGAGTATACGTGGTTGTTCCAGTCTGTTTTGCCTTCCCCATAACCTTGGACGCTTGATGTCTGCGTTTGGATCTCATATATATTTTGCTGGCTGTTCGAGTTTGAGTGAACTACCAGAAGATATTTGCAACAACACAATGGTCACAAATATTTCATTAAACAGATGTTCTAGTTTGAAGAGGCTTCCCAGCAGGTTCGGTGAGCTCACTTGCCTACAACTTTTAGACTTGAGAGAATGTGAAAGCTTAGAAGAGCTGTGTAACGGCTTTCATTGTCTCGGAGGATTGAAAGATTTAAGATTGGCTGTTTGCAAGGGCTTGTCAAGCCTGCCTCAAAATTTTGTGAAACTTAGTTCTCTAGAAACATTAGATTTGTCAGGATGTGTTAAACTGAAGGAATTGAGCAGCGACTTCCATTGCCTTGCAGCTCTAAAATGCCTGAATCTGTCCGGGTGTGATAGTTTATGCAATCTTCCAGACCGTTTTGGCGAGCTTAGCTGCTTGGAAAGCTTAAATCTATCAGGGTGCTCTAGTTTAGTAAAGCTTTCTGATGATTTCCATCTTCTCCCATCATTAACAAGACTAGAACTTTGCAAATGTGAGAATTTGGCTGGTGAATGGATGGATAGTGTGGGGAATATCAGGAGCTTGTGGCGCCTTGACATTGTTGGCAGTGAAAGAATGATACAGTGCTGGATGGAAATGAAAAGGCAAAAGGAGAGGAGCCTCGTGGTGGTAACAGACTTCCCTCAGGTATAAATTGTAATTTTGTTTAGTGCTAAGGCCCTATATATTTAATTTGGTGCAAATAATTATTCTTTGTGGAGTTCCATTATTGTTTTGGCTACCAATCTGAATTTAGAGGTGGCCTTAGATTGGATATGTTTAACTTGCAGAATCACTTCTTTTCTATTTTGGTACGAAAATTTAAACCGCATTGCATCAACTAATTCTAATTGCATTCCAATTGCAGGGTAAAGAAGAAGGGAGAAGGGCTCTGTTGTTGGAAGGGGTGCTAGCAAGGGTATTTGATGAGGAAGGGCTTCTGCTTGACGCAGATGAAAACGTCTTCCATCCATCCTCACTTCAACACCAAAATCCAATCATCCTCATCATTGATATTCGCGATGGCTTTCGGCGGGACGAAGCATTAATGAGAAAGAACCTGCAGCAGCTGCAAGAGAATTCAAAAGAGTTGCAAATCATATATCTTGGGAAACGTTGTAAATCATTAATATCTTCAGAGTGTGCCGCCCTCAAAATCGTGGCTCATACGCCTGATAACTTCAGCAGTTCCTCATTCTATCAGAAATTATACGCATCTTTTAATGAAGCAAAGTATAGCATTGCAGTTTTCCGTAGCACTGATAAATTAGAAGAAAACAACTTAAATTTCCTGTCGGCGTGGGAAGACATGTCTTCTTATATGTTGGATCGAGCGGCCTTCTTAGGAAACACTCCGAGAGAGAGCAACCTTGAATTGCTAAAAGAATTGCTGGTAACTAGAGAAACAGATTATCTCTTGCTCAGTGGAAACCTTCAGGTATTGTTTTCGAGTAATTCACTTTTAATAATTTAATGTCGTTTTGATTGGCTAGAAGTATTTGAGGCTAGCTTGTAAGAGTAAAAGAGAATGATGATTGCAGGTAAAGGTTGCCGCTTTACAGGGGAAATTGATATTACTGCTCATCACATCTCTTGATGTAACAATAATGCGCACCTCTGCCGTGAAAGAAATGTATGTGAAAATGCAAGAGAGTGGCGTCACTAATAACTCGGTAGAAGTAGTTTGGGTTCCAGTCATATATCAAGTTAGAGACACGTGGAAGGAGTTTGAGAGAGCGGCTGTCAATGCTCCGTGGCCTTCGGTACCAAATCCATGGTTGATAAAGCAGAGAACAAAGTCTTTTATTCAGGCACAGGGAAAAGCTTTTTATAAGCCATTCGTTTGTGTGGTGGACGAGAAGGGAAGGATATCAAACAAAGATGCAATGGCGATGATAGAGAGGTGGGGTGTGGAGGCGTATCCATTTTCTGAAGCTCGTGACGAAGAACTGATCAAGGCAGAGTGGGAGACAATCAAACTCAATTCTTCATCCACTTTGCAATTCGTCTTTCAAAATATCGAGTTTCTCTCAAACAAGGTGAGTTTAGAACAATTGTAACCTTTCACTTCAGCTATGCGTTTATTTATACATAATTTCTTATCATTAAGAAATTGGAGTTTTTGGTGATAGGCCAAGGAGCTGATGGATCGTGGTGGAGTTATGACGTTGTTGTGCGTGGGTTCACCTGAGAAGATGATAGAGCTCGCCCCTCGCTTGAATTCTGCTTTGACTACGTTGGGAATGGAATTCAATGTGCTTTATGTTGCCTGCGACTATGAAATCAGTTCAGATGATTATGACAAGGCTTGTGAGAAGCTCAAAGAAAATGAGTCGGAGATGTGTGGCATAGCAACACTCTCCTTGTCTGATATAGAAAGATTTTGGCGGCGTATTGAGTATTTGCGAAAGGACTTAATGAATGGAATGGGAACAAATGAAAGGATAGTGAAGGTGAGAAGAATGGTACTGGGTCTTGCTAGTGCAGCATATAACTCTTGGGGAAATGAAAAGGAGGCAAGCATAGTGGTGGTGGATATAAATGGTGAGATTGTAAGTGGGAGGGGAATGGAAGTGTTAAAAGTACTGAGTGATGGTGAAGAAGATAGCAAGGAAAATTTGCTGGAGGACATAAAAAAGAGAGGAATTGAGAAAATTATGGAGAGCAGCTGGAGAGATGGAATCATCCATCCCAAACATCATCGCCAACATCCTCTGCTCCAACTATGGTTTTCTGAGGACATTAGGTGCAGTTTATGCAATACTAAAGTATGGATGGGATATCAATGTAATGTATGCGAAAAATATGCAATATGCGAAGAGTGTGGAAGAGGAAAGGTAAGAGATGACATAGATTGTGCATAAAGTAAAGCAATGATACATTTCAATGACATAGATTGTGTGTGAAGGAAAGTAATGATATATCTCAACTATCAATTGTCTACTCGGTTCTCAGAGTCGTGTGTTTCTAGAGTTTATTTATTGTATATCAAATTTTAAAACTTATTTAAAAATGTAAGGTTGTGTTTTTAAATATTTTTTATATTAATATAAATTAAAATATTTAATTATAAATTAATAAAAATATGTAAGAATTTAGTTTTCTACTTAAAGAAATAAAAAAGCTATACACTCAATTATAAGAAATTTGCAATGGAAAAAATTATAGTATCTTTAGTATATATATATATTTTGTATAGTTGATGTATAAATATGGAGGTAGTTTGAAATTGTTTTCATTGATATTTGAAAATTGTTTTAAGAGTTGGGAGTACAAACAATACCATTTTAGATAAATAATCTTATTTATATATAAAAGACATTCAAGCTAATTCATATATGATACAACAATTTAGAACTTCTAATATATGAAATTGAAATTCTTTTTATAGAATAAGAGAGCAAAAAGTATTGAGCCATTAAGAATTTGATAGATTGATAGGTGATTGGTCGAGGTTGTAGAATGAAAAAATATTCCCATCAAAGAGGGGCCTCCATGAATGCTCTTTTCATAAACATGAATGCATCAATAACAAGATAATTACAAAGAATTGTTGCATCCTTTTTCAGCGTCTTAGAAATTAGCTTTATTGTCTCAACAAAATTTTAGATGAATCTCCTAGAGAATTCATTTGACCAAACAAACATTGTTTTGCCTCTCTTGTTTTAGGAATGAGAGTAGATTGTCAATTGTTTCTACTCTTTCATGATATATTTCTATAGTATTATTTAAAATTATTATGATTTGCCAAAAACCTTTTCCAAATGGAAACAATGATCTTTTGTTCTTTTGGAGTAGTTGCCAAACCAACTTGATAAACTACTACTATGGTATCAATAAAACTTGAAAATGAAACACCCATAAACCCCTAAGATATGGCACATGCATCTATTAAACACAATGCAATTATAAAAATAAATCTATCTATTGAGATACCTCAGTACCCAACTGTTGTACTTGTTAGTTCTATAAGAATACTTTTTAGGTACATGGTTCATCAATATATCAAATCAAACTCTAGGGTGTCAGTACAAACAATAATGCACCCCTTGTAACAAATTAGGTACAATATACATTTTGATTTTTCCTATTAACAAATGTGACTAACACCCAAACATCTACCCAAAATCCATAGCCTATCAATAATCATCCATGCTTCATCTTTTATGACTTACTAGCACATTATTTGGGACATGCCTCTTTTCAACAACCATCCAAACACGATAATTAGCTTCACATAATTTAAACAACACTTATTAAGAGATATCTCAACAATAATCTTTTACATGACCAATCAATGACAACGACATAACCTTCATATTTAGATAGACACATTCTCTTATTGTCAACCCATATATTTGATCTCAAATTAGAACACACATTTCAAAAAGACTATTGCACCGTAACAACAAACTTTAACACATAATCTCAACATCAATTGGAACTCTATGCACCTGAGACAATCACATAAGACTCCTATAACTAATATGTGTAATACTAGATTCACTTAAATGCAAGCCAAAATGATTAAAGATTATATTTCAACTACCAATGCATCCTACCATAATAACCGTTATTCACCGTTTCCACTACTAACATATGATTAAATTGTATGAAAGCCTCATACGATAAAAAACCATAGAGAAATGGATACTCCATTTTTTTTTTAAAGGACTTTTCGAGACAACATAAAACTAACATCTTCAAGGTTATCAATCTCTTTAAACAATTTTATATTATCCACTTGAAGCAATGACACAATAACAACACCTAATCTCTCAACATAAGAACTTACTAATCTTCCAATTTTTTTGACTTGTAACTTCTTTACCGCTATGATATTACCGATGTAGTTTGACTTATTAAAAATTATAAACCTCCTTTTTGTTTTGCAAACAACATAATTGTTACAAATAGTTACTCACAATGTGCTAGTTCTCAGCTTAGAGAGTTTGCAATTTTTTCTTTGTATATCTAATGCCACCAACTCAATTAAAGGGAAGCTCCAAATTCCATTGCCTATAAACAAGGAAGTGCTAGGCTATGATGCCTCAACCTTAAAAAAAAAATCCCCACAAACTAAATGGATCTTCTTCCTTTGGCTCTGATATCATATTGAAAAAAAGGAACAAAGGAGAAACTCATAAAAGAGCTCTATTAAAGACATTCCCAATCTATTGTATTTATAAACAAATGCATACAGATAGTGTTGGCAAATTTTAGATAAGAAATTAATTGTGGATGGTAGAGTTGATAGCTAGACTCGGTTGTGAATGGCTAAAAACAATGCTTAGGCAACTTGAGTCAACAATAGCGGCTAGTTGGCTGGTCTTGGCTCTTGTATATGTCAATAACCTATCTACATTATTATGATTAATTTAATCCTTTGAATAGATTGTTAGTGTCCAAGGCTTCCTTCACAATTCCAAGAAAGGGATTCATAGCAAGCCTTGATATCTTACAACCAATTTCTAGAAATACTCTTCCAATGCAATGTAATGCAATTAAGTTTGGACTAAATGATAAGGACTACAATATATAAGGTATGATATAATGTTGGGCATAAAAAAAGTTTGGAAAACCAACATATTTCTCATAAATCAAACCATCAACAAACCTATCATCTGGACATACAAATAGAATCATAGGAGGAAACCATGCTCAGGGTAACATTAATAGTGCACACATATACATAAAACTAATCATTGTATGGTTTGTCACATCATTAATCTTATTTTCATTTATCATAATATAATTACTTAATTATAACCATAACAAATATCCGTTTCAAGGCTTGATTTGTCTTTCTATTTCACTTCTCAAGAAATTTGATTACGACAAGAGAAATGTGTGCAAAAAAGGTGGGAGGCTGATCCACATTACAAAAAGTGAAGGGCCCGTTTGTTTGTTGGAATTTGATTGGAATAGGAATGGAGAATTGGAATTTATTGTCAATTCTTTGTTTGGTGCGTCAAAGTAAAATTGAGAATAATGATTTATTTTTAATCCTTTGTTTGGTACATCAAATTGGAATTTAGAATTAGAATTCATATTCCCAATTTGGCCCCAAAATGAGTATGTGTCCATTCTAAAAAAATACTTGTTATTGGAATAGCTATTCCTATTCTTATTTTAACTTTTTCTTTTTTGATAAAATTTTGAAGTCTGCTGCACTCCATTTCCTTATTCAATTTTGAAGTATGTTGCATGAGTTGTTAGATTGTCGTGACTAATCAGGGAAGTGCTATACATACTTTATCAACATTTTATGGACGACATGTTGTAACTAATTTTAACCCTAAAGTAACAAAAATATTTGTATAAAAGTGCTTAGGGTTAGCGATTGTTTCATAAGGTGTGATGCAAAAATTGCTTCTTATGACAGTATTGAGCTGTAAGGGATTACAAATTGTAATTAGGTTGTAGTCACTAGATCATAATAATATTGGAATTGTTGTTTGGTGGACATAGCCTAGGGATTGGGTGAACCACGTTAAATCTTGGCATCTTGTGTTCTCTTCTGTGTGATCTATTATTTTCTAATATTGTTTATATTTGCATGTAATTGTTATTTTTGTCTGTGGTTTTATCCTAACATGAGCCATTACTTGTTCGAGCTTGAATCTACTTCATTGGTTCAGATCTTTCAAACCCTGCGTACTCTCAAGTAAAACTAGAGTGTTATAATTTTCAGCTCTATTGTTCCACACTTCATTGGTACCATCATTTATTTGCAATGCATTGTTTATTAACAAAAGAATACATGGGCCCCCGATGGCCCCCGCTCCTCCTATTCAAAATTTTGGATCTCATGCACATAGTTCTCCTGCTCCTTCAAGAAATGTTGTGGTCCCTGCTCCCGCCTATCATTTGGGTGGAGGTACTGATAAAGGTGGATGTGATGTGGGTGTGGGCAGTGTTCTGTCTACCTCACGTTTGGCTACATCTGCGGGTGGGGGTAGGGCTTCATCTGCCCCTCATTCAGCCTCTGAGTCTCCTACTCCTCATCCAGGGTCTCTTCGTTCTAGATGTAGGTCTTTTGTAGACGTGGCTGCCTATGAAGCCGATTTACATGGTGCTTCCATTTCTTCTGGTCCCTCTCACATTTCGCCTGTAAGTGCTTTAAAGCCTATTAGAGTTTCTTTAGATCCAGAATCAGTTGAAGACATTTTCCATACAACAGAAGACCTTTCTTCTCTTACTGCCATTTTTCGCTTCTGTAGCTATTGGCCCTCTCTTGCTGATCTACATGGCTGGATCTCAAAGAACTGGATGCCACTTATAGATAATAAAGTCCACATCTTCCTGTGTGCTAAAGGTTTTTTTATAGTTAAGTTTCAAAGTACCAATGACAGAAAGATTATCTTGTGTCACAATAATTTTCTTGGCAGGGCAGATTTCCACTCATGGCCAAACCATGGCACATGGATTCTGATCCTCTCTCAGTATTCTTTAATAAGTTCCCTATTTGGGTTCGGCTCCCTAATCTTCTGTTACATCTTTGGCAAGACTCGATTTTTGAAAGTATTGGGAATGCTATTGGGGATTTCTTATATGTGGATGCTGACACTTCGGATATTCTCCACTCGACTTATGCTCGCTTTCTTGTAGACTTGGATGTTTCTAAGGGCCTTCCTAAGGCAATTTTCTTGGATTCCTCGAGGGGTTCTTGGACACAATTGTTGGATTACGAGGGTATCCCTTTTCATTGCAGGAAATGCCACTTGACAGTTCATATTGCTTCTTGTTGTGTTATTGGGAAATCCAAAACTAGGCGACCACCTTCTTGGTGGTCAAAGGCCTCCTCTGTGCACTACACAGTAAAACATTCCTTGGTTGCTCCTGAGGATTCTGAGGCTGAGGCTAGCTCCGAGGCAGTGGCTGAGGAGGATGCTTTGGTGGAACTTTCCTTGGATGCTTCTAAGGATTCAATGGCTGAGGTTTGCATTCATTCCGAGCCGGTGGTGGAGGTGGATGCTTCGGTCTCTATCCCTGGTTCGGATGTCCCTCCTAGGGGTCAGACATCGTCTGATTCTCTCATGGAGGTTGTTACGGCTTCTGCGTCCCTTGGGTTCCTCGGGTCTTTGTCTTCTGCGGCTTGGGTTGCTGAGGTTGCAAAGATTGAGGATGGTTGGATTGTGGTTAAATGGAAGAAGTTTAATTCTTCTGCCTCCCCTTTTGATAGGCTCCTTCGGTCGGGTAAGGAAAAATTCATATCAAAATGAAAATCTTTTGTTTCCTTAAGAAGACTGGTTTTTGTGATGGTGAACTAGTTGCATTACTGGTTTGTTGGAAATTGGTTTGGGAGGTTTTTCAAGTTGATGTCCAGTCTGTTGACTTTCCAAGTTCCAGTTTTGTTTTGGTTGATTTTTCTGGTCACATCTGTTGGTCTCAAGTCCCTATAAAACCTGATTTAGTTGTTTAGCTGGTTTCAGGTCCTTTTATAACTTGGTTGTGCTTATTGGTTTATCCTTCTCTTAGATGTAAAGGGTTTCAGGGCCCCTTCAAAACCTGCTTTTACCTTAATCTAAAACAAAAGAATACACGGCCTCGTTGTGGTGACCCCTCAACATGGAGACTCCCAAATGCTTGGTTGGGCCACTGCATTAATGACATCAATGTAAGGAAACTCAGGTGCGGAAATAGCTTCCTACACTAATCTCATAAGGAAAGTATGATGCAAATCCTATTAAAATATTCTACACTTACATATTCAATATCATGTAAACAACAATATTGTAGCCAACCATGCATATAGAAAATAGACAAAGAAAGAAACACATAACACAAAGAATTTCTGGTGGGGAAAAACCTTTCGGTAAAACAACCACACCCCTTTAGAACCTGCACAATGTATTATCTTCAACAAAAGGTTACAATACACTTGCAGTGCAAGCTCAACAACGACAACAAAAGACTCTAATAGAAACTCACAATACCAACAACACTCTCTCGCATCACTTCTCTTCGTAACCCTAAAAACTCTTATAACATGCGCTTCACTTTAGGCCTACTCCCAAAGGTAAACCGTATTAGGGTTTCACCATTCTTTGAGAAAATAGGAACCCTAAAAAATTTTTCGGGGGGTAGAGTGTGCAGTACTCAAATATCTTAGCTGCCACATGTCTTCACCTGTCATTGAATCTTCCTAACATAGCTCTTATGTGTCATAGGAATCCGTCATAACCATTTTAGCCATGATCTCCTTACACACAATTCAAGATGTCGACACATCAACATTATTCGCAAGAAATACATTTTACAAAACAAATAATAAGAATAGGAATTATACAAGGTTGAGACACCTTATTCCTAGCATTCTCCCACTTGTCGGACACCTTGTAAGAGCAACATGAACATAACAAGAACTAACCGCTATAGGCCAAAAGGCCCATAGACTCCGAACACCATCTGAACTTCTCAATGCCCACTGGTTTCGTTAATGCATCTGCAACATTCTTCACAGTATCTAACTTTTCCAAATTTACCTTTCCATCTTCCACCATATCTCTCACAAAGTGATACTGCACATCAATGTGCTTCATTCTGGCATGGAAAGTTGGATTCTTCACAAGGCAAATAACACTCTGACTGTAATACCAAATAGTAATATGTTCTGCATCAATACCAACATTAGAACACAATCTCTTAAGCCAAATGGCTTTCTTACAAGCATGAGTAGCAGCCATGTACTCAGATTTTGTAGTGGACAAAGCAACCATAGGTTGTCGCTTGCTCATCCAACTGATGGCACCACCAAACATAGTGAACACATAAGCACTGGTGGATCTCCTGCGGTCAATATCTCCTGCCCAATCTGAATCCACAAACCCATGAATACAAACTGAATGTGGAGATCTAGAAGAGTTACCATGATAACATATGGAGTAATTTGATGTACCCCTCAAATATCTGAATACTCGCTTAACTGCATCCCAATGTATCCATCCAGGATTAGCCATAAATCGACTAAGGACTCCCACTGCTTGGGAAATGTCTGGTCTAGTACAGACCATAGCATACATAAGACTGCCAACTGCACTAGCATAAGGTACTCTACTCATGTCCTCCGCCTCACTAGGAGATTTTGGACAATCATCTACAGATAACTTTGTTCCCACAAGAATAGGAACACATAGTGGTCTACAATCTGCCATGCTGAACCTGTCCAACACAGACTTCACATACTTACTCTGACTCAACCAAAGTTTTCTGTTAGACCTATCTCTACTGATTTTCATACCCAAGATGTACCTAGCTGCCCCAAGATCTTTCATCTCAAACTGTGCTGACAACTGAGATTTAAAATTAGAAATCATACCCTTACCCTTCCCAAACAACAACATATCATCAACATATAATGCAACAATAAGAAGGCAATCATTTTCAATTCTGAAATAAACACAATGATCTAATTTCAATCTTACAAATCCAATTGACAACACAAAGGCATCAAACTTAAGGTAACACATCCTAGGAGATTGCTTCAAACCATATAGAGATTTTTTTAATCTGCAAACTAAGGATTCTTTATCTTTAACAATGTAGTGCTCAGGCTGTGACATATAAATCTCTTCCTCCAAATCACCATGAAGGAAAGTTGTCTTCACATCCATCTGTTCTATCTCTAAATCATATGATGCAGCAAGAGATAACAAAAATCTAATGGATGTCAACTTTGCAACAGGAGAGAATATTTCACCATAATCTATTCCCTCTACCTGTGAATACCCCTTTGCAACCAATCTAGCTTTGTACCTTTCAACACTGCCATCTGCACATAATTTCTTCTTGAACACCCATTTACAGCCAACAGATTTTCTCCCTTTAGGAAAAGGTACAAGGTCCCAAGTTTTGTTCTTCTCTAATGAAGCCATCTTATCATCCATAACCTCAATCCAAGAACCTGCATCTTCCATGCCCAAAGCCTCTTTCACAGATCTAGGCTCATCAGTGTTAGTAATCAAAGCAAAAGCACAACTGGAATCTAACATAGAATAACCAAACCTTTCTGGTTGCTTTCTTTCTCTCGTGGATCTCCTCAAGGGCTGAAGTTGAGGTTGTTCTACCTCTTCTTCTGAATTGTCAGAGCTGCTAGAGCTCTCCTCATCATTAGACCCAACATGGTCTCTCTGTTCAGTCTTCTCAGGGGTAGGAGGCAACTGAACAACATCTTTATCCTTTTTTTTTTCATCTGGTTGTAGCACAAGAGAAGATGTTAGCTCTCTAAAAATAACATTTCTGCTATACAACACCTTACTAGTCACAAGATCCCAAAGCTTATATCCTTTCACACCAGTATTGTACCCAATGAAAATACATTTAACAACTTTGTTTTCCAACTTAGATCTTTTCTCCTTTGGAACATGTGCATAAGCTTCACAACCAAAAACACGAAGATGTCTAATTGAAGGCTTCTTACCAAACCACACCTCCATGGGTGTCTTACCAACAAGGGCTGATGTAGGAGATCTGTTAACCAGATAGAAAGCAGTGGCCACAGCTTCGGTCCAAAACCTTTGTTCTAAACCAGCTCCACTAAGCATACTCCTAGCCTTCTCCATTAGTGTCCTATTCATTTTCTCTGCAACTCCATTTTGCTCTGGGGTATAAGGAGTTGTCTTATGCCTCTCGATACCTTGTTCTTTACAGAAATGTTCAAACTCTGCTAAGCAAAACTCACCACCATTGTCAGTTCTCACACATTTAATATTCTTACTAGTCTGATTCCCTATAAGGGCTTTAAATTTCTTGAATCGACTAAAGACTTGTGTCTTACTTTTAAGGAAATAAATCCATGTCCTTCTACTGTAATCATCTATGAAAGATACAAAAAATACAGACTTGGAGATTGAAGGAGCTTTTACAGGACCAAATACATCAGAATGAATAAGATCCAAAACATTAGAAGATTTGAGAGAACTAGAGTAAAACTGAACACGATTTTGTTTACCGTAGACACAGTGTTCATAGAAGTCGAACTCGAGATTGCAATCATTTAACCCCTCAACAAGATTTTTATTTTTCAGGGTTCTGAGACTCTTTTCACCAATGTGACCAAATCTCAAATGCCATAACATTGTCTTTTCTGCAGGAAGCTTACCTTCCAAAGTGTTTGCATTGCCATCAGAACCAATAACCACAGTATTCTTCACTGCTTGTTCAGATGGTGAGGATGAAGAACTATTACATAGAGGAATACATGCATCTAGCTGAAATAAGGTACTTCTCCTAGTACCCCTTGCAAGCACTATCGATCCTCTCATCATCTTGCATCCTTCTTTCAAAAAAACAACTTGCACACCTACATCGTTTAGCATACTTACAGATAATAGGTTTCTTGCCAAACTTGGAATGTGCATAACTCCATTGATTCCCTTTACTCGTCCATCAGGAAATTTGATAGTGACCCTTCCGCGTCCAACTATCTTTAGGTGAGAATCATCACCCAAGTACACCTTTCCACCATCGAACTCTTCATATCTTGAGAACCAGTTTCGATGAGAGGTCATGTGAAAAAATGCACCCGAGTCAACCAACCACACATCATCAGATGCATGGGCTGCCAAAGCTACGATGAATGCATCGCCATCTTCTTGAGATTTTTCAGAACCAAAATCTGAGGCTTTCTTCTTCTTCTTAGGCTCTTTATAGTCTTTATGAAAGTGCCCAGTCTTATTATAGTTCCAACATTTTTCCTTGGACTTATTGGAAGTCTTTGACTTTCCACGGGATTTGGATCTACCCTTATTGTCAGACTTATTGTCATTTTTCTTCCCTCTTTCCGTGGATCTCCCACGAACAACAAGGGCTTCTTTTTTGAAACAGAAGCCTTTCTCCGCATCTCCTCTGATAGCAACGAAGACACCACATCATCCATTTCGAAGGTGACTAATGTGCTTCCAAGAGCCATCACAAGATGGTCCCATGAATCTGGTAAAGAACACAAAAGTGTGTAGCAACGATCCTCCTCCTCTAACTTGACACCAGCTGATGTCAACTACGCAGCTAGCAGATTAAATGCATTTAAATGATCCGTTAAGGATCCACCTTCCTCCATTCACAAAGAATACAACTTCTTCCTCAGGAACAACTTGTTCACCAAAGATTTGGCCTGATACATGGCCCCAAGTCTCTCCCACAAACTATATGCAGTTTTCTCATCTAGAACATTCATAAGAACTGCATCGGTAAAACAGAGTCTTATGAGACCCTTAGCTTTACAATCTTTGATATCCCAATCTGCTTGAGCTACAATTGCTGGTCGTGTAGCACTTGTAGTCACTTCCCATAGGTCACGATCTTCCAACATCTCTTCCATCTTGAGTTTCCACAACTCGAAATTAGTGCCATTAAATTTCTCCACCTCCATTCTTCCATATGATGAACTCGCCATCTCAATCTGCAAATAAGATTCAGGATGCTCTACACAAGACTCCCACTCGACTTGAGATTAGCTCAAAAAACCCTACCCAACAACTAGGATCAAAAGTTGATCAAGCTCTGATACCACTTGTAAGGAAACTCAGGTGCGGAAACAACTTCCTACACTAATCTCATAAGGAAAGTATGATGCAAATCCTATTAAAATCTTCTAGACTTACAGATTCAGTATCATGTAAACAACAATATTGTAGCCAACCATGCATATAGAAAATAGACAAAGAAAGAAACACATAACACAAAGATTTTTCGGCAGGGAAAAACCTTTCGGTAAAACAACCCCACCCCTTCAGAACCTGCACAATGTATTATCTTCAACAAAAGGTTACAATACACTTGCAGTGCAAGCTCAACAACGACAACAGAAGACTCCAATAGCAACTCACAGTACCAACAACACTCTCTCGCATCACTTCTCTTCGTAACCCTAAAAATGCTTATAACATGCACTTCACTTTAGGGCTACTCCCAAAGGTAAACTGTATTAGGGTTTTACTATTCTCCGAAAAAATAGAAACCCTAAATTTTTTTTTGGGGGTAGAGTGTATAGTACTCAAATATCTTAGTTGCCACATGTCTTCACCTGTCATTGAATCTTCCTAACATAGCTCTTACGTGTCATAGGAATCCATCATAACCATTTTAGCCATGATCTCCTTACACACAATTCAAGATGTCGACACATCAACATTATTTGCAAGAAATACATTTTACAAAACAAATAATAAGAATAGGAATTATACAAGGTTGAGACACCTTATTCCTAGCAATCAACATAGCAGTACTTTGAGCCAAGTCCTCCAAGACCTGAATTTGTATGTTGTCTCACAAGAATGCCACTAAATGTGCCTAATTGGGATGTCAAAAATGGTTGCGTTGTTGTTAATCCATTTCCAGAGGCTTCAACTAGTATTAGGATGAGTTACTGATAGTTGCTACCACCAAGAAAAATTACTTCTCCCCTTGCTCAATTTCTTCTAATCACTTTACTGCAACCATGGTTTTATTTGGCAATTCACCCCTATAAACTATTCCAAACCCACTAGAACCTACCTTTTCTGTAAAATTCTTTGTGCAGTGCAACAAATCTTTGTAGGAAAACTAAACTAGAGCTCTAGAGGAATAGTCAATTGAAACCTCAATCTTAGCACTACATTTTCTTCAATATGTTTGAAAGGATGATCTACCATTCTTTCTATTTTTTTTTCATCACCATTTTCCCCTTTCAAATAAGATGATTACTCAGGTTTTGTAGAACCAAATGAAGTGTAGAGTAACAAATCCTATTCCTATTCCTATCTCTATTCCTAATCCTATTCCAGATTCTTTTTTCCAAATCCTATTCTTCATTTCTATTCGTATTCGTATTCGTATTCCTATTCCTCATTCCTATTCACAATTTCCTATTCCCGCAACAAAATAGGCCCTAAGACAATGGGGCCTATTAGCATTGGCTTTGCAATTTTTTTTTGGCTTGCTCCAACATGATCTGAGCTTCTGACCTGTCAATGTGATGCAATAAGACCAAGAATCTCACAACCTCATTTTTCTAACACAGTGAGGGGATTGAAATTTAATTTGTTAGTATGATGGGAAGCATCTTTATATTTTGTTTCCATTAGTAGCAAGATAAGAAAATGGAATATTAGAGATAGATTTTTCTTTAAAAATTACGGATATATACTATATATATAAAGTAGATCTTTCTCATTATTCTTATGTTTCCTTAATGAGTGTAGAATTTATTTCCCTTGTTTTAGCTACCTATGAATTCACTCAAATTCCTTCTTCAATATTTTTTCCTTTCTTAATTCACGCAAGTTTTTTCTTCACAAATACGCTTATTTGTAGTGCATTGTGCACTGTTTATTATAATATATTTATTTAATTTTATAATTATACATCTCTTAATACTATATGGACAAAGATTTTAAAAGTCTTTATACAAACATAAATGCCAAATCTAGGGAATAAAAGTGTAAGGTAAAAGTGTTAAATAGTCAAAATTCACTTATTCTTGCAAGCTTAATTTTTTTTCTTAGTGTATGATGTTTAAGAATAGACAATAAATAATGATTACCAAATAATAAAACATCAATTTGACTTTCCATGATAATGATAAAAATAAATAAATTTGAAAGTCTATTTAAAGAGGTTCTACATTGCCATGTAATAGGAATAAAAAAAGTGATAGCAATTTTTTTCAAAATACCTAAAATTAAAATCTTTCTAGCCAAACCCTTCCAAAAATTACAACGCTTCTATGTTAGATGCCAACGCATACTAATAACTAAATTATGAAAAAAGAGACTATAAAAACATAAATTCAATAATAGAAATAAAAATGAGGAGTAAGATCCATTTCATTGGAATTGTGGCATGACAAGGCTGCTATTAAGAGAATTTATAAAACTCCTTACCATCCATAAATCCTTCACCACCTTGATCATATTCTTCAAAAGCCCTTAAGATTCATACCTCTATGCCTAGTGTAAAGTAGAACAAACAAATTTGAATGCATCTTAGATCTCTACGACTTCCTCTCCATCATCCCGACAACATAGTCACATTAAATTCTCATTAATTATTTATGGTTCAAAAAAATCTTACTAATCACAAACAACATACATAAAATTTCATACCATTCTAAACCATCACGGGAATGAGTTGTTAAACACTTGCATCGACTTTCTAATCATTGATTTATCATTGGGTTTCTAGAAGGCTTTGGCATTATATAAAGATGAAAGCTTAATAAATCGATCTTTGAAATAACATACATATATAAGGAGTGTGTAGATGCACTTACTCAGTTATTGAATCATGGACAAACACAACAGTCAAACAATGAGGTAGAGAGTTAAAACATCCCAAATGTTTAATTATTAATTTTATAGAAAACAAAAAAAATAAAATAAAAGATTCATCGATAAATTTATTTCTTCAATTTTTTTTTTAAAAAACTTTATTGCATAAATAATCATTCACTTTAATTCTCATTAATCAAAATTTTGGAATCTTAGTTAGACTTGCAGAATTTTGTTGATGTTTATAGAATACAATATATTGAAAAATTTTCAGCTAGTTGAGTATAATTATTAAAAGATTTTTAAGCAAGTATTGATGAAAATTTCTAAATGATCACTTTTGTATCCTCCATAAATAAAAAATTTCAAATTATATATTAATGAAACAATCATAATTAAATAATATATTGACTATCGACATCTAATATACTCTAAATCTATGTATGCACCAAATTAGCTATACTAGATACTAGTCCTCTTAAAAAAGAAAAAATTACCTACCTTTTAAATTTTATGGTATACCTCCTCCATATAATATGTATTCCCTCTTTAAAAAGCTGCATAAAAACAAGACTTTCCTTTTGATATTGTATTAAGCATGACAAATGAATAAAGGAATTTGGTAAAAGACAATGAGCGTCAACCACATATGTAGTAGTAGATTAGGAATAGAGTGACATTATTTATCATAAATAAATTACTATCTCACAAAAAACATATAAACAACTATCCAATTTACATAGTAATAAAAAATGACCGCCCAACATTCCAAAGGACAAACAGTCATAAAAACAATTCTTTTGATATTATAATAGAAATAATTAGATTATTCAATATTTGTATTGTTATTTACAAATAAATTACAAACCGATAAAATTTGACAAGTTTATTAAATTTAACATTTTTTTATGACGTTTAAAATAAAATGTTACACTATCAAATGATAGAAAAATAAAATGACAAATAAGTTGGCAAAGTTTTTGACATTGATATGTTACACTTAATGCAAAAAAAAGAAGAAAATTTGATGTACTCTAAATCAGTATCTAATCAAGAATGACTGAATATATTATTAAAAAAATATAACTAAAAAAAAAAGACTAATTCTACTTGGATCAATTATCTGGAAATATAAATATAAACAAAAAATCAACATATACTATTTCTACCTTAAGCTATTAAAAACTGAGGCCCACTTTATTATTGATTCGACAAAATGATATGAATTCCCTCCCTGAGAAGTAGTAATAATTAATTGCAATTCTTGGAATGCATGAGCTACACTCAATGAGGACATGCTTATTTTTAAAGCATTGAATGCCTCAACTTTCTAAAGTTTTAACCATGGAAAATTGGTTTTTATACAAAATTTAAAAAAATTATATAACTGGTAAGTCAACATGCAGATGAGCAACTCCATGATAAATGATTGCATCATGAGATGATAAGGACAAAAGCTTAAAACTGTGGGTCTGACTAAATGTGGTCTTACACTTTCAAACTCATATATGCTAGGTCAAATCACATCCAACATTGCTCTGCCAAATCTGTCACACTTCTCTACTCAGTCCTACCCAAAAGTTTTTAAAAAAATTCTACATAGATGGGGAAAAGTTGAATAATATACTTTTAAAAATATTAGTAAAATAATATGGAGTTAATTTTAGAGAAAATTTTAAAAGCACCATGTTTGATTACAAATAATATTAGGAGGGGTAATTTTTGAAATAAGTGTTAAAAGATCACTTATGCTTATACAAATACGAGTTTATATACATATTCAAAAAAATCAGTTAGTATACATTAATGCAAACATCAAATAACAAAATTTTGTTAATTTATTACATAATTTAATGTACTTAGAAATTTAGATAATTTGGAAATTCAAATATTAGTTGAAGGACATATATATCTTATAATTATAAGATATTATTCTTGGCACCATTGAAAAGGCTCCTAAGAGTTTTATTATGGAAGAACATACTTATTTTAGTTATAATCTTAAATGCATTCACTCTTCTCAAAGACATGAAGCTAAATTATCTTTCTATCAAGAAAGGGAAAGTACAAGTCCTAAGAGTTTTATTATAGATAAGATAAATCTATTAAAATGTCCAATAAAAAAACAATAAAGGTCTATGAGAATGAGAACTTACAACCAAGAAAGCAACTAACAAGAGGACACCAAATGACATTCATGAAAGAACAAGAACAAAAACAAAAGAAGAAGCTAGCGAGAACCACCCCGACAAGGAGTAGGGATCCTTACTCAAAGAAAGATAGAGAGAAGAAAAGAGAGAAGGAAAGAATGAGATAAGTGTGCCACCTAGGATATGTCTGTAGCGTTTAGGATCCACTTCGACCTCGACACCCAACCAACTATTTTAGCTATGTTCTTAAATGCCCTCATTGTTCTCAAAGACACGATGCTAAATTATTTTTATATCAAGAAAGGGAGAATACACTTCTTTATATGACTATTCTTGAACATAATCAAGCTGAATAGTCCAAGGATTATGTTTTTTCCAACAACAAGAAGACAAGATTTGACCACTTTTATGTTTGATGAAATGTTAAATTATTATTGAATATTTAATCATTCTACTAAATCATTTTTTTTTGAAAAAAGAGGGGTAAAAACTTTATTGAAGAAGAGAGCATAGCAGTACAAAACAGAATAGGGCCTAAACCCCAAGATACACTAGAAACCACAGAAAAATTGTAGAGGCAAAATCAACTTTCCCTGATTCCACTTACATCCTCTATCAACGTTCTCTCCAAGTCTTGACGTAACTCACTTGGCAGCTGCTCCCACTCATCAATCTGCCAACCATCTACATTTCTAGATGCCCACTTTGCCAAACTATCAGCTGCCCTATTCCACTCCCTTGGAATATGGGTATAAGACACTGAATCCATCATAGAACTAACTTGTAAAATCTATTGCACTATCAAAGACAACTCCCAGCTAACATCTGAACACTTCCTCTCAAGTAGAAGATTCACAAGAACTTGAGAGTCAGATTCACAAATCACCTTGTGCCACCCCAGAGCATATGCCCTCTGCAAAGCATAAAGAATAGCCAACCCTTCCATTCTATTAACAGTTTGCATCCCTTTATTGACTGAGAATATAAAAACCCACCCTTCCAGAAGAGTCCCTACCAATCCCACCTATACCGGCAAGCCCTGGATTTCCCCTAGACGAACCATTAGTATTAACTTTTAAAATGCCAGCCGGAGGGGTCATCCACTTCTCGATCCTTTGGACTTTATGTTTCACCCTTCTGCCTCTCCTAACACAGGCAGAGTCTGGAGAAATTCCTTGAATTCCAAACCTATCAACCATTACAACATCATCCCTCCCAAGAGGCATCACCACCTCACTTTTAGCTAAGACTGTGTCCTGAATCATTCCCAAAATTCTAATCCAAACCTGCTGAGTCCCCAAAGCTTCTCCCCAAAATATTCTCCGATTTCATTCCAGCCAGACTTGCCATAGCAAAAAGGTAGGTCCAGTATACTAAACATCCTGCAAGAAGGGAGCCAGGGACGGGGGCCTCCCCAGTCTCAACCAAAAATATGTCAGAGAGGAGGCATGAATGCACGGGCATTTCCAAACATCCCACCAGAAATTCCATAACTGTAGAGTGAAAGAACAATGGAAGAATAAATGCACAGAGTCTTCTTCCTCACTACTACAAAGGATACATCTCGACGGGCCGAAAAAACCCCTCTTTCGAATATTGTCCCAAGTTAGGCACCTGTTCCAAACCAAGGTCCAAATAAAGTAGTTACATTTTGGCCAAGAAAACTAACTCCAAACTTTCTTCCACCATTGAACCTCCCCTCCCACTAGCTATTGGGAGAGCAACTCCTGATAACCAAAGGAAATAGTATAAATTCCCTTGGGATTAGGGGACCAGGCCAACACATCCTCACCCCTAAGGACATTACAGTCCCGCCTCGAAAGAATGAACTGGAGCTCAGCCCACTCCGCTTCTGAACCAAAAATAGGCCACTCCAAATTCTTCCACCTTGCCTCCACCAGCTGACCCTGAGGGGAAAGAGATTTAAAGTCGCACACTCTTGACCATCCAGCATCATAGAAACTCTGAGCCAATCTGCGCAAATGAGGATACTGAACAACCAGGGGAGGATACCCATCCCAAGCATCATGCTAGAACTGAGCCTCTGAGCCACTTTTGCAAATGCAATGTAAGCCACCCTTAATGAGTGCCACTCCTTTCTTGAGAGTACTCCAAATCACAGAGCCTTTCCCACACAAACCATACCGAGGAATATCATTATGGGGGATCCCTGGAAGGTACTTTAGAGAAAAAATTCTAGCCCAAGCCTGTTCCTTTTCCACACACCAACGCCAATACAATTTAGCAGCCAGAGCAGTACCAATTAGCACTGATTATCGTAAACCAAGACCACCAAACCGTTTTGGGCTACAGACAACCTCCCATTTGACAAGACTCCACTTGGTTGAAGATAGATTACCAGCCCATAAAAATTGTCTTGCTAAGGAGTCCAGTTCCTTAACAAAGCTCAACGGCACCACCTGAACCATACTCCTATAGAGAGGAAGAGCTTGAACCACAGATTGAATCAGTTGGCCCCGACCAACAAAGAATAGCTAGCGGTGGGTCCAATGAGTAACTTTGGCCCAGAACTTGTCAAGAATGACCTGCCATGATTCCTTAGAATGCCTACCACCAGAGATACTAATGCCGAGGTAGAACATCGGAAGACTTCCAATTTGGAATCTGAGAATATGAGCGATTCTCCTCTGAATAGAAAGTGGGATATTAAAGAAATAAATGGAAGATTTGTCCTCATTAATCATCTGACTTGAAGTAGCAAGATAAACATCCAACACTTTGCGTATATTAGAAGCCTCCCGAATGGTAGCCATACCCATCAAGGCTGTATCATCCACAAACTGTAGGTGAGATTGCACAAGAAGACCTCCTCCCCATTGCTAGCCCTGAATAAAGCCCCCTTCAACATTATTTTTTATCAACCGGCCCAGATCTTCTGCCAAAAGAAGAAACAAATAAGGAGATAGGGGATCGCCCTGTCGTAATCCCCGAGAAGCACCAAAGAGATTAGAGTGTTCCCCATTAATCAAGACTGAAAAAGAAGTCGAATTCACACAACTCATAACCCACTGAATCCATTCCTCCTCAAAACCAAAGGCACCCACAACCCTTTGGAGAAATGACCAACGAACTCTGTCATATGCCTTAGCCATGTCCAACTTAATGAACATAGCCTTGTCTTTAGAATTAGCCATAGTCTCAGTCGTCACAACCACCCCATCCAAGATCTGGTGCCCTGTCACAAAGCCACTCTGTTCTTCAGAATTTAACAATGGAAGCCACTTTTTTAACCTGTTAGCTATCAGCTTAGATATAATTTTATAAATAACATTGCAAAGAGAGATAGGGAAAAATTGACTAATCCGATCAGCCCCTTCCCCCTTGGGGATGAGAGCAAGGAAAGTAGAATTCAGAGCCCAAAGCATTTGCTTATTCCTCTAGGATTCCTGAACAACTGCCAGTAAATCTATCTTGATAATATCCCAAAATTCTTGGAAGAACTCAATTGAAAAGCCGTCTGGACCTGGAGCTTTTCCTTTTTTCATCTGGAAAACAGTCCCCTCTAATTCCTCCAAAGAGATGATGCTCATAAGATGCTCTTTCATTTCCAAAGAGACTAAAGAAGGAATAAAAGAAAGGACTTGGGCCTCTTCAACCGAGTCCCCCAGTGAAACCTCCCTAAATAAAGACTCAAAATACTGTACAGCTTCGCTGAAAATATCCTGAGAAGAAGAAAGCGTCTCTCCCCTAACATTCACCAAGGTTGATATGGAGTTACCATGTTGTTTGGCCTTAACTGAATTGAAGAAGAAAGTAGTATTCTTATCACCTTCTTGAAGCCATTCAATACGAGCTTTTTGTTTACAGTAGATTTCCTCTCTCAGTTCCCACTCCTCCAAAGTTTTTAGAGCCCTAGCTTCCTCTCGCAACAAATAATCTGACACCCCCTCTTCCCTTAACAACTTGGTAATATCATTCAACTCAGCCAGGGCCGCATGATTCTCTTGGAAAATATTACCAAAGCAATACCTGTTCCATCTTTTAAGCTGATATTTAACATACTGTAGGAGTTTAGCAAAGATATACATTGTTGTACCAAAGGCAGGTCTACCTTCCTTCCACCACTCAGCTACATAGCCATATAGATCTGGGTCCCTTAACCCCATAAGCTAGAATTTAAAAGGTTGCTTCTGAGGCAACCGATTGGAGGAGATAACTAACGTAATGGGCTAGTGGTCCGACCCTCTCCAATCTAATATCTCAGACCTGGATGACCATAATCCACCCACCTAAAAATAAGATACCATGAAACAATCTAGTCGTTCTGCAATGCAATTATCTCCTATTCTTCTATTATTCCAGGTGAACTGGCCATTAATAGGCTTGATATCTACGAGATTGAGTGCCGAAATGTTATCCCGAAGAAGCACAGAGGAGGGCTCAAGGCTTGCAATACCACCCCATTTTTCAAAGAGATCTAGAATAGCATTAAAGTCTCCAACAATAATCCATGGAAAATAAGGAAATAACCCATGAACAAAATGAATATTATTCAATGTAAGGATCTTACCTTGGAGCTCAACAGGGGCATAGACGTTGGAGAGAAGAACATACTCTCCTGACTCATAGCACAGAGAGACCAGGGAAACAGATGATCTAAAGGATATCCACCATATAGGCTGGATCTTTCGTGGGTTCCAAAGGCAAGCTACCCCCCCCTGAAGATCCTTGAGCTCCAATGCATTGACATTGACCATTCTTCCACAATTTAGGAGCTATACTCATCATACTCTCAAAAGAAACTTTGGTCTCCTAAAGAAAAAGAACATCAGGAGAATGAATTCTAACCAATTCTCGAACAACTTTTTGTCTAGGGACGTTGTTCAAGCCCCTTGCATTCCATGAAATAATGATCATTTCTGGGGAGTCAGGAAATGAGAATCAAGGTCTTGATAGCTCCTAACTCCACCAGATTCTGCTCAATCATCTTAATCTTCTCGATGTCCTTCTTACGCCCACTTTTACCACTTTTCTCTAAAACCCCCTTCTTGCCATCCTTCTGAAGAATACCCAAGTGAGGAGAAGACTTGCCACGCTTATCCATATCCGAAACTACACTCCTTGCAGGAAGGGCCGCGCCCCCTACTTCCTGACCCCGATCAACATTTAACCTCAGAGTCACCTAAGCCCCTGCCTGCCTATCAGTGACCATAGGCATAACAGGTTCAACCTGTGGAGCAGGAGGAGGGTCAGAAGAGAAAATCTCCTGATCAGGCTCCACAACCAATTGAGCCAAGCTACGAGATCCCATAATAACTTCTTGCTGCCACAGTTCATCTAGGACTTCAAATCTATTAAAGGTATCCTCCTCCTGTCTCTCCATCAAAGTCCTCTTTTGACCTCTATTACGATTGTGAGCCTTGACCTGTACAAAGCCCTCAACATCCTTTTCCTCTCTTGAATTTGGCTTCTTCCCTTTATCATCCCCAAGATTGTGACGAGGAGGGGGCGGAGGCTGTCGATCAACCAACTTGGCCTTCGAGCACCTAAGCAGCAGGTGGCCATATTCATGAAAAAGTCGGTATCGAAAGGGAAGGGTCTCATAATCGAGTTGCTGCACCCAAGAATGTGGTCCTGTGCACATTTCAACTTCATCTGGCAGTGGTCTACTCAAATCAAGCTCCACACAGATTTGAGCAAAAGTCATAACCCTCTTCCCAAGGGTTTGGGTTGAGGACCCTACTGGTTTCCCCAACATCGAAGTGAGCATATGGAAAACATCCTCTCGATAACACTCTATTGGAAATCTGGATAGCCGAACCCACACTGGGACCCGATTCGGAAGCTCCTCAGAGGGGTTAAATCCTGCATGCCATGGCTTAACAAATAGCCCAACTTGGTTGTAAAAATAGGGCCCACCCTCAAATACCCTATTACGATCTACCATGCAGGTGAATGTAACCATGAAAAAGTTGTTTGCAAGCAATGTGACATCCATTTCACCCTCTGGCTCCCAGATTCTTTGAGCCCAATTTTCTAGAAATTGAAGGGATACTCTTAAACCCAAAAATTTACAGTACAGCGAATGCTTTGAATAGTATTCCACATCCTCAGCAATCATCTCGTAAGGGATTACCAATTTAGGTCTTTCTTTGCATCACTTCAGGCACCCGTTTATCTTTGTGATCCAGGAACTGCTAGATGGATTTGATGCTGTAACTCTTGAACTTTGAGAAAAAAGGGCATTATCAAACACCCTCACCCCTTGATTTGGCGGATGCATGTCCTCCGCATCATGCAAAATAATGTCAGGTGAGACCCCTGATGGCTCACCCCTCGTCATTCTTCCACCGGCGTAGAGTAATCATCGTAGGGGACCATGAACCAGGCACCGTACAACCCACTGTCCCCACAGCCCGTAGATCGACCCAAGAGCAGAGAACATCCTGCACAAATGGCGTTACAGACTAGACGCCAACCATCATGCCGACTGAATCACCTCCCCCCACTGGCGCACACACAGAAAGCTCAGAATGGAGCTAGGGCATGGCTGCCCTAGCTCGTCGACCTCGCACAGACACCCGTCGCAGCGCACATCCTCAACAACTATCGAAGAATGGATCATATTTATTCTCTACTAAATCATATTTGAAAAGGATAATGGTGCACAATTTATTACTTGAAAATTATATCAAAATATAATACAACTTTTAATAATTCCTCTTAACAATTTTTTACATATAATTTGATGTTCGACATCTTCAAGTAAAAGAAGGTTTATTGTGATCTATTCTAAGAATAATTGTTAGAATTAATAATCTTTCCTTGGTTGTATTATTTATTTATTGGGATAAACCAAGGTATCCCTTATGTATTATTTATTTGTCCTCTAGTCCACATGTAAAGGACATGTCATTCTTGTCCTATTGTCCACTTGTGATGACAACTCATTTTTCTATTTTCTTTAATAAGCAAAATAGATATTCCTCCTTAAGAGAAACTTGACACTTTGCACACACCTTTTATGAATGTGGCATTCATAGAAATGAGAGTTACACATGCAAAGACATGCAACTCCTTTCTCATCTCTTTAAAAGATGTGCTTCTCTCTCTCATTTTTATCTAGTCTCTATTATTCATATCAAGTTTTTGATGCTATTGTAAATGAGCTATTTTGCTCCATTCTCTCTCTCTCTCTCTCTCAGGCTTTTGCGTCATTCATAATACTCACAAGGAGTTTTCTTTGCTTTTCCCTTATCAAATCCTTGTCTCTTGTGTTGCTTCCTCTTTGGTATTGTTCCATTGATCTTGTATCATTTGTATGGTAAAACTCTTTTTGCTCTCTTGGATTAAATCTATTATTTCATGCTATTTCATTTTATTATATTTTATCATTTCAATCACTTTTTCTTACATGGTATCAAAGCTACTAATCCTTGTTTTGAGCTTGTGTGAAGGGTTCATTAGAAGAGCTTGATATTGTGAAGATCTTGAAGTTTAAAATATTGAAAGTCTTATCTTATTCTTTTACAGATTTTCTTCTTTCTTATTCATTCTAACCCTCTTTGGAAGGCTTATTGCCAAAGAGTTCTTCAATTTTTATTTTTTCTAACCTCCTTTGGAAGGCTTGCTGCCAAAGGATTCTTTATTATTATTATTTTTATTCTATCTAACCCTATTTCTGTTGTAGGTTTTTAAAGTTTTTTGAATTCAAGTTTTTTTTTTTTTTTTTTTTTTCTGTTTTTTGTTTTAGAAAGGAAAGTACAACAGTTCGTATTTTTCTTATATCTCATAATCTATGATTTGGGTTTGGCTGAAATTTGAACAGCATTTAGAAGTCATAAAAATGAAAAAAATCTTTAAATTTTATTGAAAATAGAGTTAAATAAAAAAATTTATCATTCTCTGTGTGTAACACTTTTTTTGAGATTTTTAAATTTTTTATTTTTTCTGTTTTTTCAATTTGACTAGTGGCTTTGCAGGGAACATTTTAGTTTTTTAATTTTGACTCTCTAAATATCTTAATAATTATTTAACATTCTTGTGGATAATAAGTCTCACTTTTTTATTTCAAATATATTATTTAAATTTTAAACGTAATTTTAAAATCATGTTAGCTTTAATTCCAGAAATCAAGTTAAATAACTCAAACTATCATGCTTGGAAAACTCATCTTTCGTTTATATTATTTTTTAAGCATATTTTAGATGTTGCTACTGACTCTTCTATAGTTCCTGGTACCTCGGCTACACAAGATGAAAAAAATGCATGAAATACTAAAAATGAGGAAGCCCTTGGCCTCATTGGTATATCTCTTAACCTAGATTTATATGTTCTAATTTCTCATTCCACTAATGCCCATGAAGCTTGGGATATTTTAAAGCAAATATATGACAAGCCATCTGAATCATGCAAGATTCAATTGCAAGATAATTTGGAAGACTTAAGGTATATTGATTTCAAATCCATGGATGAATTTTTAGTTAAATTTGATTATATTAAAAGTCAACTAATTGGATTAGGTGTTACTCTCACTGATATTAGATTAATTACCATTATTTTAAAGAAATGTCTTCCTAGACAATTTCAACAATTTATTACTAATGTTCATTCTCAACTTGCTATTCCTACTTTGTCTACTCAATTAACTTATAGTATTTTTCAAAATTTGTTGTGTCAAGAGGAAGCTAAGTTATTACAATTTGGTACTCTTAGATCTAATGAACATGCATTTGTGTCTAAAAATAAAAATAAAAATCTTAGATCATCTTATCATGCTCCAAATAATAATCAAAATCAAAATTTTAATACTCACAATTTTAATAATAATCATAACAATCATAACTTTAATAATCGTCACAATAATAACAACCTATTTAATTCTAGACCTTCTTTTAACAACAATAATAATCAAAATACAAATCATAATAATAACCATCCTAATCAATATAATAGTCATAATAAGAAACCTCATTGTACTTATTGTGGGAAAGATGGTCATTTGTCTAACAATTGTTTTAAAAACCAAAATGATAAGCAACCTATCAATAACAATAATAAAAAATCTCATAGTAATCAATCTCGTCATGCTTTTACTATTAGTTACAATGCCTTTAAACGATTAGAATGGATGGTTGATGGTGGTGCTTCTCAACATGTTACATCTCATAAAAAAGTTTTTGATTCTTTGCAACCTGATCCTTCGAATACTCCAATTCAATTAGCTAATAATCATAGTTGCAAAGTTGAAGAATTTGGTGATGTTAATGTTCCAAATAAAAAGTTACATGATGTTCTTTATGTTCCTGACTTGAAAACCAATCTCCTTTCAGTTGCTAAATTATGTCAATATTATAAAATTGAATTTCATAAGGACATGTGTTCCATTATTGATCCTAGCACTAATGCTGTTGTTGCTAATGCTAAGTTGGGTCATGATAACTTATTCAAATTTTATGAGTTTACCTCTTCAAGGTACTCTTTGCAAGCAAATATTGATTTTAATGTGTGGCATGAAAGGCTTGGTCATTTGAATTCTGATTATATATCATTGATGCTAAAATCTCATATGGTTGAAGGATTAACTCATATTGTTCCATCTAAGATTACATGCACTGGGTGCATGAGTGGCAAAATGCATCGGGAGCCCTTTCCCCATGGTTCATCATGGAGGGCATCTCATAAGTTACAATTGATTCATAGCAATCTTTTAGGACCTATGGAAAATATCTCCATTCAAGGATCAAGGTATGCTCTTACTCTCATTGATGATTTTACTAGAAGAATTTGGATATATTTCTTACATAATAAAGATCAAGTACTTGATACATTTTCCGAATTTCATATGTTAGTAGAAAGGCAATCTAATTCTAAGATAAAGATTCTTCGAACTGATAATGGTACTGAATATGTTAATAATGCCTTTCATTCTTACTTAAGATCATTTGGTATTAAACATCAGCTTACCATTCCTTATACACCGCAACAAAATGGTGTAGCAGAAAGGAAGAATAGAACTATTGTGGAAATGGCTAGATGCATGTTACATGCAAAAAATATGAATTATAAGTTCTGGGCTGAAGCTATGTCTTGTGCCACTTATATTCTTAATAGAACTCCTACTAAGGCTTTAAGGGATATAACTCCTGAAGAAGCTTGGTCAGGTAGAAAGCCCAATTTACAACACTTAAAGATATTTGGATATGTTTCTTATGTTCATACACCCAAACAAAAAAGGCATAAATTAGATGCTAAATCTTTTCCATTTATATTTGTTGGGTAAGATGAAAATACTAAAGGTTATAGAGTCTATAATCCTCTTACTAAAAAAGTTCAAATTGCAAGAGATATTTGTATTGCATAAAATGAAGTACATGATTGTTCCAAGGTTCAAGATGATGAATTTAGTGGAAGTAATATTGTAGTAGTGGAGGACCAACCTCCTTCTCTAAACCCTACTCCTCAAGTATCTTCTTTTATTCCTCATATTTCTTCTAATTCTAGTAATGATGTTGATACTAATGATGCATTTATAGATCATGACTCTTCTTCTAGTGATGAATCTATTACTAATAAGAGAAGACCTAAATGGGTTCAAAGTTTACTTAATGAAAGAGATGATTATCTTACTAGATTTGGTGGACTTAAACCTAGGAGAATTAATTATTGTAATTATAGTTTGATGACTTCTCTCATGAACTCTAATGATCCTCAAACCTTTGAACAAGCTAAGATTCAACCTCATTGGCAAAAAGCTATGCAAGAGGAATATGATACTTTAATCTCTAATGAAACTTGGGATTTAGTCTCTTTGCCTCATGGTAAGAATTTAGTTTTATGCAAGTGTTTATATAAAACCAAACTCAATGCAAATAATGAAATTTTTCCAAATTGAAGGTTTAGATTACAATGAAACTTTTGCACCAGTTGCTAAAATGCCTACTATAAAAATTGTGCTTTCTTTAGCTTCAAAAATGAATTGGCGTATTCATCAAATGGATGTTAAAAGTGCCTTTTTAAATGGTGATTTACATGAAAAATTTTATATGGCTCAACCACTAGGTTTTATCAAAGAAGGTAATGAGCATTTAGTATGTAAACTAAAAAAATCTATTTATGGTTTAAAGCAATCTCCAAGAGAGTGGTATTCCAAAATTAATGCCTTTTTTATTTCTCAAGGTTTTGATAAAAGTAAAAATGATCCTAACTTATACATTAAACATATTCAAGATGATATTATCATTATTATTCTATATGTTGATGATTTGATTCTTACTTCAAGTTCTAACACCTTGATTTCTGATATTAATTTTTAACTCAATCAAAAATTTCAAATGATCGATTTAAAAATTTTACATTAGTTTTTAGGAATGCAAATATGGCAAACACCTAAGGGCATTTTTCTTTCTCAAAGAAAGTATGCTCAAGATCTTTTGGATAGGTTTCAAATGAATGATTCTAACCATGTTTCTATTCCATGTGAATTAGGAACTAAGTTAATGGTTGATACAAACACTCATTTTGTTGATGCTACCTCTTATAAACAACTTGTAGGAAGTTTAAATTATCTCACCCTTACTAGACCCGATATTGCATATAGTGTTGGTTTAGTTTCAAGATTTATGTCCAAACCTCAACAAACACACTTTAAAGTAGCTAAAAGAATATTAAGATATATCAAAGGAACTCTTAATCTAGCTTTATTTTATGATGCCAGTTCTACTTTTACTTTACAATGATTTATTGATTTTGATTTAGGTGGAGATCCCAACGATGAGAAATCTACTTGTGGTTATTGTTTCTTTGTTGGTTCAGGTGCTATATCTTGGAAAAGTAAGAAAGACACCTCTGTTTCTCTATGTTCTACCGAAGCTGAATATAAAAGTTGTACTTATGCATTTAAAGAAGCTCTATGGCTTAGAAGAATTCTTGAAGATTTGGGTCTACCTCAACAAGAACCTACACCTTTGTATTGTGACAATCAAAGTGCAATAGCCTTGGCAAAGAATCCTATCCACCATGCAAAGTCAAAGCATATTTCTCTCCACCACCACTTCATTGGAGAACACATTGAAGAAAAGAAAGTGTCCCTCATCTATTGCAAGGGTGAAGATCAAGTTGCTGATATTTTGACAAAACCTCTTTCTAGAGAGAAATTTGAATTTCATCATAAGAACTTGGGTTTGATACCCTTTGATGTAATCTCCCCAAGTAAAGATTAAAGGGGGATGTTAGAATTAATAATCTTTCTTTGGTTGTATTTATTTATTTATTGAGATAAACCAAGGTATCCCTTATGTATTATTTATTTGTCCTCTAGTCCACATGTAAAGGACATGTCATTCTTGTCATATTGTCCACTTGTGAGGACAACTCATTTTTGTATTTCCTTTAATAAGAAAAATAGATATTCCTCCTTAAGAGGAACTTGACACTTTGCACACACCTTTTATGAATGTGGCATTCATAGAAATGGGAGTTACACATGCAAAGACATGCAACTCCTTTCTCATCTCTTTAAAAGAGGTGCTTCTCTCTTTCATTTTCATCTAGTCTCCATTATTCACATCAAATTTTTGATGCTATTGTAAATGAGCTATTTTGCTCCATTTCTTCTCTCTCTCTCTCTCTCTCTCTCTCTCTCTCTCTCTCTCTCTCTCTCTCTCTCTCTCTCTCTCTCTCTGGCTTTTGCCTCATTCATAATACTCACAAGGGGTTTTCTTTGCTTTTCCCTTATCAAATCTTTGTCTCTTGTGTTGCTTCCTCTTTGGTATTGCTCCATTGACCTTGTATCATTTGTATGATAAAACTCTTCTTGCTCTCTTGGTTTAAATCTATTATTTCATGCTATTTCATTTTATTATATTTTATCATTTCAATCACTTATTCTTACAATAATTCTACTTTCAACATGTGATCAAGGGCGTACATTGCAGTAGAAAAGAAGAAAACAATTTTAATGTAGAGCTTTGAGACCTTTATCTTCTTGTCATTTTTCCTAGTAATGAGGAGCTTAGAGGAAATAGTATAGACATAATAACTCAATTCAAAAATGCTTTAGGTATTTTTGACATTGATGTAGTAGTTATGCATATAGAAATATGAAGCACATCTCTAGGAAGATACATGAGATTGAGATGCTAAAAGGAGGCTTTTTAGAAGGAAGTTACAATGTTGAAGCTAGGTCCACAAGGAACAACAAGACTAAAATAGTTATGTTGAAGGTGCTTCGATGTAGTCCACAAAAAGAAAACACGAATTAGAAATTTAAGCATGGAAAGAGTTATTTGATTCTAACTATTTAACATTTTTATTTTAGGAATCAACCATTAATGTATATTATTTAGCCTTCTAGTGCTTTGATTTGAAATAGTTATTCAGAAGGTACAGATATATCATTTATATTGAGAAGATTATCTAAATGAAACTCTGGGGAACATAATGAATCTACTCAAGAATTATATAAGAACAGTTGTGGGGAGGGTACAGAGGACTTGGATTTGCAAAGGCCACAAAAAAGTTAACTCTTTGGATCGTCATAATAAGTTTCTTAAAAGTTTTCTTCTTGATAAGGTGGAGATAGTAATGGCCCTTGAGGAGAAATTTAAAGTCAGCATGAAAGAAGAAAGTGGTGGAGGTAGCACAACTATATAGGATGAGAGAATGATTGATCTAGGTGGATACAAATACAAATTAAGAATGGAAATTAAAGGGATATTATTATTTATAGTGTTCTAGTTGGGTTTTAAGTGGGAGATTGTTGAATATGAAACTCAATAGTTACTTTGTATACCTATGATAATTTTAGCTCTTCATATTCTAGATATTATTGTTATGATTTTTTATAAAGAGCTAATAAATTGTCTTTCTTGAAGTGCAGATGTAGCTCTATTAATCATGAACCAATAAAGCCACGATGTTTTATCTATTGTTCTTTGAATCTATTATTCTATTTTTTATTCTTTTTTAGTTACTCTTTATTTAAAAGGAGTTGTTGATGTAGAAATTTCCACCTGTGTCCAACACAAAAGATTACTGATTATTCTCACAAAATAGATGCTTTTATGCATGATAGAAACCACTCATAAAGTGTATCGACATACAAGACCACCATTGATATGGAGAAAAGGTCATCAATATGTAAATGAGAATTATGTACTTAAAAGAACTTCAACCACCAAGTTAAAAATAGTGCTATATGTGAATTCAAAATGTCCATAGACTTTAGTCTATTGATAAAATTGAAAGATTCTTAATGAACCTATAGAAGAGCAAGTCATGTTGAATGTAAGACTCTAATATAAAAAATATCATGATGTGAATGAATTTGGTGGAATACGTAGTCCTCAATCTTCAACTCTTAGCCTAGAGTTTGAAGCCAAGGCTACCAGAAAGGGCACAACATGCAAAATAAAAGCTTGGAGAGCCACAGTCCAAACATAGAAAGCCCATGCAAGCAAAACAAAAACGCAAGCCATTCCTGCCAAAATGAAGGCACCCATCGATAAAAGCAGTGGTAGACAAAACAGAAAAAAACCCAATTGCAAACTCTGCATTTTGTCCTCGATCTGGCAAAACGTCCAAAGCCAAAAATTCCCATCTCGTGTAAAATGAACACCACTACAAAATAGAGTCGTCAAAATCTCTGGTGACCGGAATATCTCCAAAAAAACCCCGAGGCTGCCAAACAATAATTGTCAGTGGTCACTAATGGAAAGAATTGACTGCCATATGCAAACAAGATGCCACTGATAGAAAAAAGATGCTCTCTATAGGAAAAAAAAAGTGCAACCTAACGTGAAACAAACGTCATGGAACTCAATTTTTCATGCACATACCAATTAAGAATGTAAAAGAATTATAAGTGCACGAGTAGATTGGCTTCAATCAAACCCTCCACACCAATGAATACTATCGACCTCCTCTACTCACAAAGAATTTCAGTAAAACTCTATAAATTCGCCCGAGCAAACTAGCTGTCTATCACGTGGGAGCCTTAACAATAGATAGATCTATGAGAAAATGCCACTTAAAGGAGCCTGCAACAAAAATATTGTGAGGTTGCTAGTGGTATGCAACCAAAACCCATTTTTGGCAAAGTTTTCAACTTCGTTATTTTGGCACTTACAATCATTTAAAGGTTTGTGGTACTTTTCAACAAACCAGTGAGGTCAATTTGAGACAAAGATGCATCAAAAAGACCACCGAGTACCAGATCTATTTGTAGATTTGGAGCTTTGGTATTCAATCAGAGTTGAACCTTCTATCTACGTGGCTGAATATTATTTGCAATAAAAGAAACTTATAAATAAATAAGAGAACGACAAAGACTTAGGGAGGTTAAAAGATGATGGATGTAGAACCAATATTGATTATGCAATAATTAAATAATTGAATTAATAATAGAGTTACAATATGAAAGAAACCTATTGTTAAATAAAGAGCAACCCTAGAAAAACCTTGGGTGAGGATAGCATAGATCATGACATGTGTCTATGTTTGATGACTCAAGAAATTTAAATTTATCAGGACCTAAGTAAGCTTAAGTCCTAGGGTACAAGTATTACTATACCAACTCAACATGCCACTGAAGGTTCACATCAGGCATTATGGGAGGGTGCACAGAGAGCTAGTGGTAGACTAGAAGACCAATGTTAGTCTTTCCACCATGGGTTCACTGCACGTTAATGCCGAAAGTGTGTTGCATATTTAGAGGATAATTTGGGACTACAATGTGAATTGTCCCTCGTTCTAGTCAAGAGAGATGGAACTAGCCTTTCATATCTTCCCAAGAGTGTATATTCAAAATGACACTAGAAAATAAGTCTTTTAGTGTGTGAATGCTATATTTATGAAAATGCAAGAAACAAACCCAAGTAAGACAAGAAAGAGGAAATCATAAATCTTAACAAGAAGAGAAAAAAAAAAACATTATGTTAATTAAGAGAAAGGCTATGTTGATGGCCAGATAAAGTCCACCCAAAAAAAGGTTAAATGGCTTCCTAGGGACCAAAAATACTTGTGGCCACAAAAGTGTCTTCAATGTGAATACTATATGTCTTAACTAGAAGGATTTAAAGAATTATCCCTATCCGTGTAGGTTGGTTACCATATATATGGAGGAAATGCAAGCCTAAGGAGAAATTTCTAGGCTTCATCTATAGAAATTGAACAAATAACCCATTTAATTATAAGACCTAATCTATATTGTTAGATTGAAGGGAGTCCAATACTACTAGAGTCCCATGAGAGACAAAAAAACTATGAGACAACCCTATCAAAAACCATATGGCCTTGTGAAGCAACCAATAAAAAATAAATATAACTTAAAGGGATTCTAAAAAGAAGTAAAATGAACATGGTTGGCTATCATAGTTTTAGAGAATAGGTGAGATTTAGGCTGGCAATCTAGATTCTAATTTGGTAGTCAAATAAGAGGCTTATTCTCAATTCTTTGAAGGATTATATTTCAAAGGCTCACAAGAGTTGCTTGCTAATAAAAAGAAATTGCTAGAAATTGCTAGACTTCCCCATTCCCGATCCACTTCCATCCATATTAAATTTCAAAGGTCCAAAAGAGTTGCTTGCAAATAAAAATAAATTCCTATAAATTGCTAGACTTCCCCATTCCCAATCCACTTCCATCCATATTAGATTTCAAAGGTCTAGAAGAGTTTCTTGCAAATAAAAAGAAATTGCTAGACTTCCCCATTCCCAGTCCACTTCCATCCATATTAGATTTCAAAGCTCTGCAAGAGTTGCTTGTGAATAAAAATAAATTCCTAGAAATTTCTAGACTTTCCTATTCCCAATCAACTTCCATCCATATTAGAGAATAAATAGTATATCCAACGAGAACGATTGTTGAGCAAACTAAGTTTTATATCACTAAATAGTAGAGCTAAAAGTCAAAAAAAAAAAAAAAAAGACAATGAAGGGCCTCTTTGATTGCCTTATCCTCTTTGACTAGATTAAGGAAAGAATCATGAGTAAAATGATCAATGACCAAACTAAAAATAATAATTAGACAAGGACATTCCTCTAACCTATCTAGTAGAATTATCCAAAAGATATCCAAAGCATTCAACTATTAGAAAATATAGAATGGGAGGTAGAGGTTAACCCTAATGAATGTAATGGCAGATTCAAAATTCTTGATACTAAGGACCATCAATGCCAATGAATGTAGAGGCATCCCCAAACAACATCTTCATAGACTAGATGAAGAAAACCCAAATCCAAGAACACCTAGCATAGATAGGATGCAATACCATTTTATACAATCATAGGATTTAGTAAAGTTAATTTAGATGAACATGGCATTATTCCAATAATGATGGGCCTAATCCATTTCTACCAAATATAAAACATGTTATCAAAGGTGACTTTGATTTCAATAAAGCTAATTTTTTACAAGAGGGATGATTTATAGAAGACACTAATAAATTTTAAGAGACATGATTTTTGCAATGATTTTGTATAGAACATTGAGCTACTCATGATTGTCACCATTTGTAAATATCCTCAAGGTTGGGAAGCTTAGGTACAAACTTAAAAATAGATAAACATTCTTACAAAATAGAAATAAAGAACCTATTAAACTCAAAGGTCGTAACAAGTGGAAACCTTGTGAGGTTAAACCAACCTTTGGTAATGAAAATTTTCCTACTACCCAATCAAATTATTATGGAAGTAATACAAGAGGTGGATGCAACAATATTTTCCCTCTACTCTCTTATCTATCTTGAAAAATTATCTAAACAACTATAGCTTAGTTCTAGTTCTTTCTTAAATGATACACATACAAGCCTTTCTTGTTGATGATATTCTTCCAACCCCTATTCATAGTTTTCTCAAAGATGGTCTAGTGTTTCTCAAGCCTAAGGATAAACCTCTTCAATTAATTAATTAAATATTGATTGCATTAAAATTATTGAAATGATTTGATTCTCACACTTTTGATGACTTTACCATGGTATACATATATTTGTAATTATCTGCCTAAAGTTTTCATAGTAAATAAATTTATCATAAGCTATAAAATTTCATTATATTAGATAATGAATTCGTGATGAAAATTATACTTTTTCTACCTACACAAATAAAATATCAAAATGCAAGAATTTCTACTATTTATCTTTTAAATTTGTTTTTCTCAATCATATTCATATTTCTTAAGCTAATAAGTCTCTATATATACAAGGTATGGGTGCTTCGGGTGGTCTCCTTACTCTCTGGAATCCTAATACAGTTCGTGGCATTTTGATTGGACAAGATCATAACTGGAAATTAGTGAAGATGGTGTATTTCAATCTCACATTCTTGTTAATAAATGTTTATGGCCCATCTTCCATCTTGGATAAGAGGAACCTGTGGACAAAGTTATCCCAAATTATTCATCATGATGAAGATCAATGATTCATAGTAGGTGGGGACTTTAATGCAATTCTATCTAATGATGATAAGAAGGGAGGTATTTCTCCTCATCCAAGAACTATTCAAGACTTCTAAACTTTACAACAAACAATCAACTTTTAGATGTTATCCCACACAATGGATCTTTCACATGGACAAACAAGCAAGCTAGATTTTTGCAAATCATTGAGAGGCTTGACAGGTTCTTCATACCTCAAAGTTGGAAACTTCTTCACGTCTTTTTTAATTCTGAAATTTTACCAGTATCTAAATCTGATCACTCTCCTTTTCTCCTAAATGTTTAGTGGAAAGTCTCTCCTCAATACCGTGCATTTTGTTCCTCCGTTAAGTTTAAGAGTATGTGGTTTAGACACCCATGCTTTGAGGCCTTACTGAAAAAATGGTGGACTTTTGTTCCATTTTGTAGAGGAACTAAAATGTTCCTTCACAGAAGCTTAAATTCATTAAGCTCCAATTAAGGATTGAAATGACAAGGTTTTCAAAAATATCTTTGAGCAAAAATTGATGATTTGTAAGCTACTTGACGACATTAACCAACACATCATCCAACATGGTTTGGATTCAACCATGTTTGATAAGCAAAGATCTCTACAAGTTGAGTGGAATGAGCTTTGCAATTAGGAAGAAGTATACTGGAGAGAGTTGTGGCTCAAGGAAGGTGATAAAGACACTAAATTCTTTTATGCTTTAGTAAAACATAAAAAGGTTGCTTCTGTTATTTCTTCCATAAGATGTTCTAATTTTGGCTACCTTATTGAAGATGCTCATGGCATGCAAAAGGAAGGAGTTAAATTCTTCAAAAATTTGCTGGCTCCCCCAAATTTAGACTCTAACTTGGATATTGCAGCTAATCATCTCCTTGCATGCATTCCAAGTTTAGTTTCAGATGGTGACAACAAACTATTGCTAGCTCCGTTTACTCTTAAAGAAATGTGTAAAGTGGTCTTCTCTTTTCCTTCAGACAAAGCTCTGGGGCCTGATGGTTTTATAGCCTTATTTTTTCAAAGATGTTGGGATGTCATGTGTGTTGACCTCCTATCTTCCATGGAGGAATGTAGAAGAAATGGTTCTATGCTAAAATGTTTTAATACTACAAACATTTCTCTCATCCCAAAAGTTGCAGCTCCAATTACATTTATAGACTTTAGACCCATTGCCTTGTGCAACATGGTTTACAAGATTATCACCAAAGCTATTTACTTAAGGCTTCAACATCTTATTCCCTTAATTATTTCTCATGAAAAAGGAGGTTTCGTTCCAGGAAAACATACAATGGAAGGGGCCTTAGTTGCCCACAAGGTTCTTCATTCCATTCAGTCAAACCAACAATCTAACTTTGTCATTAAATTAGATATGATGAAGGCCTATGATAGGGTGTGCTAGGATTTTTTGTTCAAAGTTCTCTCCAAATTTAGATTTGCAAAAAAATGGTGCAAATGGATCAAAGCTTGTGTCTTAGGGGCTTGGTTTTCGGTGCTTATCAATAGTCTTCTAGCAAGATTCTTCTCTTCTACTTAAGGGGTTAGACAGGGTGACCCATTATCTCCATTCCTCTTTATTATTATGGCAAATGCATTTAATTGGAGCATTTGAAGAGAGTTTTAAAATGGTCTCTGGCATGGGGCTCACATCTCAAGTACTTCATTGTTAGTAACCCACTCCTTTTTTGCAGTTGATACTCTTCTATTTGGTAAATCATATGTCATAGAAGCTAAGAAAATCAAGCTGTCCTTGGAGTTGTATACTTCAGCTTCTGGCCAAAAGATCAATGCAAATAAATCAACTAACTTTTTCTTCAACACCAAATCATTCATATCAAATAAGATTGTTAAGATCTTGGGTTTCTTAGTTGACAAACTTCCATCCACTTACCTGGGGATTACCTTCTTTATGGGGGCTAAAAAAGCTGCTTATTGGTTTTCTGTGGTAGACAGAATTAAAATTAGGACCTCAGATTGGAAGGTTACTAGGAAAAAATTGCTTATTAAATCTATTCTATCTACAATTCCCAACTACTATATGTCATTCCTCAAAGCTCCTGTAGAAATCATCCACCAAATTGAGAAACTTATTCATGATTTTCTTTGGGTTAGCAATATGACTAAAAATAAGAAGATTTCTCTCATCTCCCTCCAAAACATGGCCTAAGAGAAATTGCATGGGGGAGCTGGTTTGCATAACCTTTCCCATAGAAATAAAGCTTTTGGAGGAAAGCTTGTTTGGAAAATGTACACTAAGCCTGGCTCTGCATGGTGCCAAATCTTGTAGGAAAAATATTTGGATGATAGGTGTCATTCATGAATCTTCTCCATTCTTGACCCTCCTAAGGGATCAACAATATGGAACTTCATGATTAATTCTAGAGACCTTGTTACCAAGTACATATCTTTGGAAGTGAACAATGGTCAGAGTGTCAAATTCTAGTCTGACTCTTGGAATGGCCTCCCTCCACTCTCTCAGCTAGATCAATATGAAGAAATCATTACCATCTCAACTAGCTACTGGGGCTCTGACTTGCTAGACTATGTCCTAGCTATGGAAATATTCTCTGAGAAAGTAATTTGGAGGGACCCTTCTTCACTGCCTCTCAATGATATCTAGTCCTCTTCTCTCAGAAATATTTTTCAACAATGGTCTATATTCTTATCGAATTAGAGGACAAGCTGATTTGGGTTCCATATAAGGATGGAAAGTACTCAATTAAGGAAGGTTATAGGGCTCTTCAACATATTGAAAATAATAATAGTAAGAGCAGAGCATATTCTTTTTGTTGGAACCCCACTGTCCTCCCTAAAGTGGGCTGCTTCTCTTGGCTAGCTCTCAGGAAGAAGATTCTACCAAGTGATAGACTTTCTAAATTTGGCATTGAAAATCCCTTTTATTGTGTTTTATTCGGGGAAAAGTTAGAATCAATGGACCATTTATTTATCAACTGCAAATTTGCTTTCTCTTGCTGGCTGTTTATTATCAAGATACTTAATGTGTCAATGCCCCTACCAAACAAGATTTGGGATTTGTTAGAATCTTGGCCCGTGTTGTTCTCCTCCTCCGCTTTCTCTTGCCTTTGGAAATGTATACCTTCTTCAGTTGTTTGGGTGATATGGTGGGAACAACATAAAATAATTTTCAGGAAAGATGTCTCTTCTATTGATCAAGTTTGTGATAAGTTGGAAGTCTCTATATCAGAGATAGCTAACTCTAATTTATCCAATGTCAAATGCAATCATTATTTTTCTCGTTGGGACAAAATGACTTTAAAACTATGAAAATACATACGTCTACCAGTTGGTTCAGCTCCAAATTGGAAATCTATTAATGGAAAAGATAGGTCCATTATTAAATGACATCCCTCTTTCTGAGATTTTTCATCAAAATCAATTTTGATGGAGTGTCAAGAGGTAATCCCGATATCTCTGCGATTGGCATTTGTATAAGAGATTGGTTAGGCAAGCCATTGGTAGTTAAGGCTGCTCCCATAAATCCTGGCATGAACAACATGGTAGAGGCACATGCACTTCTTCACATTTTGGTTTTGGAAAAGAAGGTTGGTTTTTCTAAAATCCAGATTGAAGGGGATTCTCTTGTGGTAATTAATGCATGGAAAACCTAGAAAATTCACAACTGGTAGCTTCAATATATTATGAATTAGATTTGGAAATTACTTCATTCTTTGTAGGATATATGCATCACTCACACACTTAGAGAAGGTAATAAGGTGGTTGACTATTTATCTAATCTTGGTTGTGATGGCAATTTTATCGAATCTTTTTCAGTAGACCAAATCTTAAACTTGTTCCTCAAATTGGAAAATTTATTATCTTTTGAACTTGTTTATTCAGACTGTTAGTGCTAACCTCTTCTTCCAACTCTTCCCTAAATTGCTGATGGGTGTTCAACTTCTTCATCTTTCTTCTCTTTCCCTTCTTATTGTATTCTGGCAAGGATATTGGGTTTTCTTCTCGTTTCTTTCCCAATTGAGCCTTTGAATTAGGATATATATATATATATATATATATATATATATATATATATTTTTTTTTTGGTGGTTCACCCACTTTTGATTTAAAAAAATAAAATTTGTAACTTCTTATAAAACAATTAGATAAAAGTTAATTTTTATATCTAAACATAATTTTTTTTTTAATCTCATTTCATTATCAAGCAGTGCTAAGCATGTTGACCATTCTTGGTCCTTTACGTCGAAGATTTTATGAGCAACTTAAAATGGCCCTTGAGTGCTTAATTTTAAGTAAAATAAAAAATAACTTTATGATCAAATGAATTTCCCCAAATCTATTTTATATGAACTTACATTTATACACATTTTCAAAACAATATTATTGAAATTTAAAATTGGTTCTTAAATTTTAAGAGCTTGAAATCTATATACTACAAAATTATTTAAAATTATTAAAATTATGATATTGATCATTTTAGGAAATAAAGGAGCTTGAAAACTTAAAGTATTGTTAGTAAAATTATTTTTTAAATAGTATTTGATATAAAATTTTAAAAATATTTATATTACATGTCTTGTAAAATACAAATCATTCATCTTTCATTACTAAGCAACCAACCACTTTAATGAAACATGTAGATCTTTTCATCTAGTATACACATGTGTTTTAATTATTTTTCCATAGGGACCAATACCACTTACATTTATGCTATGTCTATCTTTTACTCTTTGTTCACTCAACACCTAATTGTTAACTTTAAAGAGCCCTAAAAAGTGACAATTAAAAGTTAAATATTAAATTTCATATGTAGATATAGTGTCTCACTTGTACCTTGCGTAATTTAAATTCTTGAACTTTAATCAGGGTTGTAAAACTTAGTGCTATTCATAGAAAACAACATATAGGAATTTATTCAGGTCATTATACTATATGGTTATTGGTTCATCTGTATTAAGTTTGAGACTATACTTTAAAACATTGACATATCATACCAACAACATGCCTCATTACCAACCAAAAGCTAGAACAATAGTTACAAGTAATTGTAATCATTGAGAATCTACAAATATTCCAAATTAACTTGAATGAAATTAATACTTATAAACTTCTATACATACAATATATAACTACTTATACATTTAAATAATAGGATTTCCTTAACTTCTTTTTTTTAAAAAGTAAGGTTCACCCACACAACTATGAGGATATGGGGGGGGGGGGTGTGAATCAGTTATGAATAATTCAAACTTATATCCAAATTGTAAAAAAATTTAATGATAAAAATAATGAACCAAGTCAAGAGATAAACCATGCACATTGACACAATAATTTGTTAGCTAGGGAAACCCATGATTAGAGGGAAAACCTCATTGGGGATGGTACCCGCAAGATAGTGTACTAATTTTACACATTCCTTGTCAAAGGATGTGACCCTTTTAGGAGCCAATTATTGTACAATGAGTACAATAGTCCTTGTTAGAGGACATATACTTGTTAGGAGACCTTAAACTCTTGTTAAATTTTAAACCCTGTTAAACACTTGTATGAAGACAACTCAACCCACAGTCTAAACTGATATAGTAAATCTAAAGAAAAGATAATTTGGATCACAAATCCAATAGTAAATTGGCCAATATTATAACTTAATTTACAATGAAGTTCCTTTGAAGTTCAACACCATCAAATAACTCTATATTTTGTATTCTCAACCATGGTGATTCATCCTTTAAGTTTGCATCAACTGATTGCATATATAATGATTGTTGTTGTTTCTCAATCAAATCACCTTCCTATATCTCCTATCCATATGATTAATTATGTTGTACTTTTGATCTTCCCCAATGTAGTATTAGTTTCATAGGACCTCCTTAATATATTACATTAACATTTCCACACATTATAATATAATTTGAAACTTCCAAAATAAATTCCAAAACACAATTAGATACTAGTAATCATATCACATGATTTACTTCATATACCTTTCCAGAATAATCCCCAAAGCTTGTTAACAAGAAAATAGAATCACAAATGTGTCTGTAACCATGATCTAATATCACTAACATTGATTTCATCTCATTGATAAGATAACACCAAGATACATGCAATTGCTTTTTGTACACTAGCCTACTATCTGTCTTCACCAAATCATTTTTATAACTCATACAAAACTTATCCAAAATATACACGAATACAAATTTAGTATCTGAACACATCACTAAACATATTCCTAATCACACATAGCTTTATCTTTTCTATTCCAACATTTCTTCCCAAAAACTTTAGTGTGATGTAGAGAATCATTGTCTTTCATGAAATAAAACATATATGTTGTCATTAATGATAACCTGTAACCAATACAATGCATAAGTGGCATATCCAAGTACCAAATATAATTATAATTTGAAAAACCTCCCCCTTTAGAATTTATGGAAACATATGATAAAAATCCACAAATGGCAAGCAATATTCTAAATATCCTCAACATATATAATTTCCTGAGCAATCTCCCCAATAGTCAACCTTTTGAATATGGTTTTGTGAGTTTACTCAACATATGAAGCCTATAAAATCTCTGATATCATATTCTCTTTGTTCTCTCCTTCTTTAGTAAGGTTTTCCATGTGTTACCCTCCCCCTTTGACATTAGTAGAAAATATTCCAATATGCCAAAACAACAATCTAAAGTGCTTCCCCTATGACAAACATGCTCACTAGAGGTCCTACATTAGATCAAGACAACCAAAATACCAAGTACCAAAAAATATTTTTATACCAAGGATATGTTCAAAAAAGTTCTTCATTTAACTCTTCCCACTAAGAAAACTCCCCCAAAGGATCAATATAAAGTATTGAGTCTAGGTGTATGAATAGTGCTTTGATTACATTGGATTGATGTAGTTTTTCATCTTTTACTCTATATCAAGTACCTGGGTATTACCCCAAGTATACCTCTAAAGTACTCAAATGTATCCTTAGCATTCCTTTATCATTTCTAGGATCAAAATTTTCTACATCATCTTCTCTTTTGATCTAACATTTACTTCCAAAAATTCTAAAATATTTCACATAGTTGTATGTCAAAAGCTATAATTCATGAGGATTCTTACTAGTTCATTGCATGAGCTAAACTCTCTTCATAGTGTATACCGTTGTAGAAACTAATTCTCTCTAGTAGGTATGTGTTACATTTCTCACATCATCACTCTATTTTTTTCATTTACTGACATGTTCCTTCTTTCTATTATTCTATTCTATTATGGAGTTTTAGGAGATGAAAGTTGTCTTCTAATTCCATTATCTTCAAAAAATCTATAAAGATGATTTGATGTAAATTTTCCTACTCTATCAAACCATAAATATTTTATTCTTACACTAAGTTCATTTTCGACTTTATCCTTAAATATCTTAGGCTTGTCAAAAGCTTTTGATTTCTCCCTTTAAAATGTAACTCACACCATTCTTTTAAAGTTGTCAATACAAATAATGATGCAACTTTCACCATAGAATTCCCTTGCCTTAATAGGACCACATAAGTTTTAATGAACAATCTCCAACTTCTTTAATAAAGTGAATACATTTCTTGTAAATGAATTATTTGTTGAACCTTAGGATAAGGTGAGGTGCTAAGAGGGGAATTGAATAAGTACCTTCCAAAATTTTTGACCTATAGCCATTTCTTTTTTGGAAATATGAGGTAGGAAAGGTTGTTGAGGGGGGGGGGGGGGGTGGGGGTGAATCAAGAACCAATAAAACTTCAAATTATTTCATCAATTAATCCTTCATCTAATATTCTAATCTAACTGCATGCATGAAAGAATGAAAGTAGTAAAACATTCATAACACTTTGACACAAGATATGGTGACCTAGAAACCTTGCAAGTAGAAAGTAAAACTAGGGTGGGGATGATACCCACACGCTTTAGTACTATAGTTTAAAGTTGGCTAGATAAGGCTTATAATTGATCACTTTTGATGACCTACCCTGTCAGGAGCAATAAGGATTGCTAGGTCCACCTTGTGAAAGGATTTATAAAACATACAATGAAGTATGCACTCGGTAAAGAGATTTGACAAAGATTGTTAAGTCTACCTTGTTAAAGGATTTAGCTGATACCCCTGTTAGGATGAACTAGTGGTTGATCCCTGATCTACAACTTTGATTTGCTGGTTGAGATTCCTTTGAAATGTGAAGATCACCTTGCTATGATAGATAAATCTTTGTTGTCCCTTATACTACTTTTAGCCTTCTAAATTCACAATTCTACTCTTTATATTTGCTTCATACTTCCTTTCTTGCATCTTTGGATATGATACAATTCAATACATATATACCAATCCAAATCACAATTCATCAAAGTTCGCTACAACATAGATTTCCATCAAGATCACAAAATCGGCCCAACTATTGGCACTCAGGTTCTGAAGACAAACTCAGTGATGTTCTGATACTCGACAACCATTGTCAACACTTGGTAGATGTAGAAGCTCAGTTCATTCTAATCACTTATGAGTAGCTTGAACTCAGTCAACACTTGTGTGACACAGTGAACACTACAAAATTCAATATATAAATTGAATCACTTGGTTGACACTTCATGGCTCAGTTAACACTAACACTGGGAGCTCAGTATAAACTAAATCACTTGGTTAACACTTCTTGGCTTAGTCAACACTAGATTCACATCACTAACACTACAAGCTTGGTAGACACTGAGATCATGATTGACACTATGCAACTCAGTTAATATTGTGAAGCTCGGTTAGCACTATCACTGATCAACTCGATAGAAACTGCTTGGCCTGAACTGAATGTAGATTCTTAAACTTGGTAGCAATTGTAGCACTCATTAACAATTACATTACTTGGTAAAAACTATATATAGACTACTTGGCTCGGTAGTAGCTTAACCAATTGACTAAGTGTGAGTCACTAGTAAACAAACTTGATCTTAATGTCAATAATCTCCCCCTTTGGCATTAGTGACAAAAACACTTATCAATCATGTTGGTTCCCAAAATCATAGATTGGAAATCCAAGAGCCTGCCACTTCTTCGATAGGACTTCTCAATCAGTTCTAGCCAATGAATAGGAATACTTCTTGATTCTCCTACACTTTAGGCTCTGCTGCACCTAGGTGGGTACCTTCTCCTCAAACCTTATCACTTGGTTCAGAGCTTTTCTAAAATGAATTTAAGCTTTGGAGTTCTTTGACTAGCAAGGTCCTTGAACTCGATGAAATTGAAATTGGATGCTGAGTGTGAATTGAATGAATTGTATAAGGTTTTAATAACTGATTTGATGCTTGTAGAAGGAATATATAGATTTTTTGACTTCAATAATAGAAAGGCCAGTGCCTCTGCACATCCAGGCAATAGAGTCAACTTTAGTGAATTTTCACGTACAACTTTATAATGTTTTACACAATTTACTACCAACAATTAAATAATCAAGATGCAACAAATCAAAAATATATATGTGACCATAAATTAGTCCAGATTGAACTTTAACTCCTTTGGTAGGGAGACAAACTAGACACATATATGGAAACAATTAAATATTTCACAATATTTGTGATGATCAAGCCTAAGATGCTAAATGACCATGTCCACTTATCCGATCTTTAAATTGTATACAAAATTCCAAAAAGTAATTACAAAGGACGATTCATCTGTAGTTTTAAATCTCCATGCCATTTAAAAATAAACATTAGACACATTATTTTATTATAAAAATAAAATAATAGAATTCATATTACAAAGCCATATTGAGCCCTTATTCCTCCATACAAGTAGTTATTAAATTCTTCTTTAGAATATATGAATGTTTTCAAATATGTCTTCTTGTATTTATTTCTGAATCTCTTTTTATATCTTATAACTTAAAAGGATATGACTTTTCGAAAAGTCTATATCCTATTAAAAAAAAAAAGCACCTCCTTTTAATCCATAATCGAACCTATTCATAATTAAATCACCGATGGGTTAATTGTGTATTTCCAAAACTTTTAATAGCTTCAGAGTATTGTTTCATTATTAAAATGAAGGCTCTTCAACCATCATCTATCTTATTCTTGCATCCTATCCGCCATTGTGTATTTAGTTTTCTGGCTCTGAATACACTCATTTCTCCTAATCAATTTGATGTGAGGTATGACTTTTGGCTTCAGTCCCTCCCTTCAAATTCATCCTTCCATAATCTAAAACTCATTTTTGACTTTTATGGCACATGGTAGCTTTGGATACGCACATGATATTCGATTGTTTTAGGTATCTAACAATGCATATTCCAATCAAATTTTTGCCCCTACTTCTGTGAATTTGTGAATATCACCATCACACCTAGAGATGTGTATGTCCTTGATGTTTATTTCATTCCTTACTCCTTTGTTGTGAATCATCAATACTTGTTTTTGTATGTGCATATACTTATCACAGTCTTCAAAATTGCTTCAGATTAATTATTGATAAACCAATGGCACTTAATCTACACATTTGAAGCATGTGTGGCAACAACAATGAATTACTCATGTCCTACTGCAATAATCATTGTCCCAACCAAGTGAAGGACAAATTTTTCATGAACAATATAATTTTCAAATAATAAAAGACATAATGTTCATTGTAGAATTTTGTGAGATAAAGATTGCTGCTCAAAACTTCATCTGATTCACTTCTATAATTTGCCATCCTTTATGTAAAGGTAATGAGATTGTTTAGTCATTTTGCAGAGTGGAGTTCATAAACAAGCACACAAATGACTAATTGCAAAAGTACATACACACGCCCAATTCATTATCCATCATATGATTTTTCTGTCACATTGTGTTTTATCTGTATATCAAACTGAAGATGATTTCTTTCTAGCCAATTTAAAGAACTCATAATTTTATTGCTTGTTGGTAATCTTGAATAAGGTCAAACCATTCATAAATTCTTTACAACTCTTGTTTTTTTTTTATAACAACATAAATAGAGGCTCTAAATTTTGCGAAAATTTAGAGTTCCATCAGTGGCTCTCTCTAGGGATGTATGATCTTTATGAGCATAGTGAGATTCTAGCTATCTCTAGAGGAGCAGAATGAGCATCCATGCTTAAAATGATGCAAGGTGAAATTAAGTGGCCCTAGCCCCCCCAAAAATGAATGCTAATTTTGATTATGTAACTCCCTACTCCTTTTGACTATATGCTTTCCCTTCATCATTTCAGTCTATTGCCCAAACAAAAAACTAGTAAGAGGTGTGCCATCCTCATGAAGAATATTCATTGGATCCATTTCATCAATGAAATCTTTGGTATTCATCTTACTTGCCTTTGAGAGATCATGAGGCACAATGTGGTCTTTGCTGAATAGATCCCTATAGTCATGTATTTGATCAATTGTAGAAAAATCTTCTTCAATGCCCTTCTCTACACAATCTTCCCCTTCAAATATTTTTTCTCTTCACAACAAGGCTTTGAGAATAGCTTGTCTTCTAGAAATACATTTTCTCTTTCACCAAGAGTTTGATCAGCTAGGATACTTTGGAAATTTTGAGCACCATGCTTCAATGCAATCTCCTCTTCACACATATCTGATTTTGTATCTCCTTTACATATTTGAAACAACCCCTCATAGGATATTTGCTAAATACACCTCCTCATTCATATCTTGAGTTTCATCATCTTCAAAGTTGTCATCAGGCCTTCTATCTTTATCATGGTGCTGATGGATTTGGCTATGTGGAAAATCTTCCTCAAATAAAGGATTCAAGAACACAAAAAATTCAGACCTATCTTCTATTGCTTCTTATTTAAACAATGGGTTCAAGAATATAGAGAATTCAGCCATACTATCATGAGAGCTTTCATCCGGATCAAAAAATGTGTCATAAAAAAGACTAATGTCTTCATCAGCATTATCTTCTAAAGTTTCCTCTTGTTCATACACCATATGATGTTCTACTTCAACCTCAATATATGATTCCTCAGAATGATCATCTCTTTCATCCAATACCTCATGAGTGTGTACTGATCAATCATCTTGCTCACCATGGTGATTTGAGAAAACATTTGGACCATTTCTTTCAACATGTTTATGATATTCTAGATCTAACAAAGCTGAAATCTCCTCCACACTAAGAGAATTCTCTTCCTCATTATCAAATTCACTGTCATCTATCGGCATATCAGTATCGTCATGGGTTGATTCTCCTTCAGAAAGTTCAAAATTTTCATCTCTATTTGAATCTGAAACTTCATTTCACTCTTATATTACTTCAGTCTCACATTCATTTTCCTATGCAGCTAGTTCATTAGCCATGAGTTTGAGAAAGTTAAGAAACTAATGATCATACAAGAGACCTAGTTCTCACATTCTATTGAGAAGAGCACATGATGGAGGTATGTATTCTGAAGGTATTTCTTGATAAGCATTAAACATCCTCATAAAGAATTGTGTTGCAGATTCATCTTCTTGCTTTTCTAATTTCAAAAATGCATCCAAAGGAGATATATAACTAGGACTTTCATCCAATATTTGGAAGAGAAGCATCAAATCAGGATCTTTTGGCAAGATTCCTAACTCACAAAACTTTCTTATCAATTCCTTGCATGAAAGCATGACATTTGGAGGTACTTCCCAAAAAATATCAACCATCCTTATAAATAAGTGTGCCGATGTCTCACCTTCATACTTTTCTAAATTGAAAAACATGTCCAAGGGGTGTATGTCTACTTCCTCCATGGTGTAACATAGACCCACCTTCTAATCATAGTGCATATTCTCCATAGCACACAATCAAACCACTTCCTTCTAAGTCTTCTCCCTCAGTAGAGCTACCAACTGAAAATTGTATTGAATAAAGTCACCACCTCTTTCGAGGAATGTATTAATTTGTTGATCTTATAGGTTCTTACTTCCAATAGAGTATGCTTCTAAATAAACTAATATATATCCTTTCTAATTTTGTTCTTACAAAATCTAAAACATTAGGTAATTACACAACATTTCTTGCGAGAAACTCTCCATAGTAGAGTTGCCAATCTATTGGTAGACTTGGATGAGGTGAGTAAAAGTTCTCAAAATCTTTTGTAAATAAAAGTAGGTAAACTTCCAAACTATCTAATGGATAGTTCCCCAATAGAGTCACCAATCTGTTGGTTCCCAAAATCGTAGATTGGAAATACAAGAGCTTGCCACTTCTCTGATAGGACTTCTCAATCAGTTCTAGCCAATGAATGGGAATATTTCTCAATTCCCCTGCACTTTAGGCTCCACTACATCTAGGCCGGTAGACCTTCTCCTCGAACCTAATCACTTGGTTCAGAGCTTTTCTGAAGCAAATTTAAGCTTTGGAGTTCTCTGACTAGCAAGGTCCTTGAACTCGATGAAACTAAAACTGGATGCTGAGTGTGAATTGAGTGAATTGTATAAGGTTTTAATAATAGATTTGATGCTTCTAGAAGGAATATATAGAATTGATGACTTCAATAATAGAAAAGTTAGTGCTTCTTCTCATCCAAGCAATAGAGTCAACTTTAGTAAATTTTCATGTACAACTTTATAATATTTTACATAGTTTACTACCAACAATTAAATAATCAAGATGCAACAGATGAAATATATATGCAATCTTAAATTAGTCTAGATTGAAATTTAACTCGTCTGGTAGGGAGAAAAAATGGACACAAATATGGAAACAATTAAATATTTCATAATATCCATGATGATCAAGTCTAAGATGCTAAATGACCATGTCCACTTATCCGATCTTTAAATTGTATACAAATTTCCAAAAAATAATTACAAAGGATGATTCATCTACAGTTTTAAATCTCCATGCCATTTAAAAATAAACATAAGACACGTTATTTTATTATAACAATAAAATAATAGAATCCATATTACAAAGCCATATTGAGCCCTTATTCCTCCATACAAGTAGATATTAAATACTTCTTCAGAATATATGAATGTTTTTTAATATGCTTTCTTGTATTTATTTTTGAATCTCTTTTTATATCTTATAACTTAAAAGGATATGAATTTTTGAAAGGCCTATATCCTATTAAAAAATAAAAAAGCTCCTCCTTTTAATTCATAATCACACCTATTCATAATTTAATCATCAATGGGTTAATTGTGTATTTTAGAAACTTTCAATATCTTCATGGGTATGTGCAGGATCATGGTGTGCCAAAAAGTGGCGATGTGAAAAAAGTGGAGTTTGAAAATGTCTAAAAGTGTTTCAAAATCTTCTTTGACTTTTTTCCACCCATCTTAATACCAAGGCTAAAAAGTTAGGACCAAGCCTTTTCAGGTATCTGATCAGTATATAGATATCCAATTTCATATCGGATACCCAATATAATATCGAGTATCTAATATGAAATTAGATACCCAAAACTTGTAGCATAGATTTAAAAAAAAACTTGAGAGCTCTTTTTACATTGCATTTTTTGTGGTTTGAGTGTCGAGGTCGATTCAAGTATCAGATTTTGGAACGGGTATCAGATAAGGTAAATTTTTTTAATGGTTTGAATGAATATTATTATAAATTAGTTATTTTAAATTGAATTTTTTAAAAATTAGGTTCTTTGTGATGGAAATTGTTGAAATTTAGGTTGTTTTTAATAGAAATTATGTTTTGCAAATTAATAGGTATGACTGACCCAAATGATGATACTAAGGTAGGAAACAATGTTCCTTGTAACCCTCCACCAAACGATCCTGTACCCCCTCAAAACCATCCACCAAATGATCCCCTACCCCCTCAAACCCTCCTTGAATTGAAGATTTGATATTTGAAAATCTCGTCGAATTAAGGGTTTTGCAAACCACATATAACACTATACCCACATTGGCTCCCATATTATCCATGTTAAACACCATAGTGGATAATATTGAAACACTTACCAATGAACAAAATGCTACTCATCACTGTTGTGACCAAATGCATGCCATTTTTGATGTTGGTTTGGACTATGATGAGGTTGTGGCCCTAAATATAACTAAAGATGATATAGTTAGCCTTTTTGTGGATCCAAAAGCTAGTAAACAAGTAGAACACACAAAGGACAAACTATCAATTAAATGGTGCAAAAATGAGGCTATGCATGTGAACTTTTGGGATCATTGGTGGATGGTTTTTGACATCCATCCACACAAAAATTTAGAGGTGTAATTTTATTTCATTAGAAAATTGTATGTCGAATTTGTGTTGGGCCTCAAGGTGAACTATTGGAGCATGAGGCCTAACATGGGTGTAAGAGGCAGAGCTCCTTAGGATAGACCCTTTGCCTAGTAGAAGAAAGTTGACACTTTTGTCCCCCATACTAATGTCTCCCCCCTCCTCTAGTGTAGCATCCTGATATCATTGCAGAAGCTATCTCTCATACTATTAGAGTCATCCATAGATTGAGTAGCCTACTAATATCCCAGGCTAGGTCAGTGTTGCCTCCTCATGTTGATGATGCTAGCATGAGTTCATCATCAGTGAGCTCATTACATGTTTGTGTGCCCCATACTTGCATAACATGAAAGAATATTTGGTTGGGTCCCATAGGTGATCTTTCTAAGTATCAGTTTGTATTTTAAGAGGATACACTAGATGCCTATATGGAGGCTACACACCTTGACATGAGAGAGAAGGAGCATGTAGAGGCATGGAATCCTTCTGTGTTGATATATGTATACATTTTTTTGTTACACCATATGTGATTTAAAGTTAATCTTTATAATAGAGTAATTTTAATTTTAAACCCATACTGACATATACATGCATGTGATCTTCATTCATGTTTAGTTGATGACTGAGGAGGAGCTCAGGCAGGTTGATAATGTCACACTTTCAGCTATTTCATTTGGCCTTGAGATATCTACGGTATATTATGTTGTGTTCTCATTGTTTTTTCTATTTGATATTGGAGCATATATGGTTTATAATCTTTCTTTTATCTTGCAGTTATCACCCGTCAGTGGGGGGTAGAGTGCAGTAGATGAGGCACAACCCATTCATAAGGGAAAGGTAATTAGGTGCTTTTAAAGTGATTAAATATCGATGCATTCTTGTAAAATTTTTGTGGTAATGAAATTTAATTACATTCTTTATTGTATAGGGCATAGCTACTGGTGATGAGTTTAGGTAGATTCCACATCACAGATGCTTTGGGGTTTTCATTCGTAGTGAGAGTCCCATCGTATGTATAAGTACCATTTATTTTTTATTTTCCTTATTTTCATAATAATTTCAAAACTGATTTCCATGATATTAACAACTAGTATTTTGTATCTCATAGGAAACACCTAGTGCATAGGAGATTGGATGCTAGAGTTTTGTATCTTTGCTAATGCAGCCATTATATCCAGAGAAGGAGTCGAGATAGGTAAGTTGTAGTTTGAATTCTTGATTATATGTTATAAATTTAGGATGCTATGAATTATGATGTTATATTTTAATTTGTAGATTCATCTAACAAACATACTTGAACATACACAGGCCACAATCAATGAGGTTCAAGCATTGTCGAGGACATATGAGGACTCCTGATCGGTGCAAGAGGTTGATAAGAGAGGTATTTAAGATGAAAGTTTAATACTATAAATATTCATTAAAAAAATTTGATCATTATGCATTTGAGTAATTCAATGTTAGATACATAGAATCATATAAATTTAGTAGTCTAACTTTGGGTTTTCCTTTCTTGTCTATGTAGGAGGCATTAGATCCACCTTGTGCAGCAAAGAGGCTGCATTTTGATCATCCACTAGTAGCATAGGATAGTATAGTTTTCATAGGATGCATCATGAGACATTTTGAGATGGCATATGCCACATTGTATATAGAAACATTGATATTATACACATTCTGATGCCATGATCAGCCACATTTTGTATATGGATCTTTGTATTTTGATATATATTTGCATAATTTGTCTATGGATACATGAACTTTGATGTGTGTGTGTGTGTGTGTGTGTGTGTGTGTGTGTAATTTGTCTATGGATACATGTATTTTGATATATATTTTTGTCATTTATGTGCACAATGATATACATATTAATTTAGTATAGTATTGTTCAATTTATCGTTGATCATGTGTATTATTTATGTTTATGGAATATCATTCATTTTGATCATGTTAGTGAATAACATTCTAAAAACCTTTATTATCAAATTTTGATGCAATGTTTAATTTGAAATGCTATCATATATGTTTAATTGTGAAATAATCTCTGCAATCCCTTAAGATGTCACTATGGTTCACCCGCCCAAACACACTTAGAGCACCTTGGAAATGAGATAGGTTATTGTAGGCCTTAGCATGACCATCTCGTAGCATTCAATGTTTCATCAATAGCTCTCACAAGCTCTAAGTTATGACCCTCAAAAGATCAACCTCAAAATACACTTAGAGCACCTTGGAGACTCTTCGATACGAGGTGGCTGCGAATGATGGTGGCTCTCTATGGATGGAACAAGGGTGTCACTAGGGTTCATCCACCCATCTAAAGCTAATGGCATTGATGATTCAATTCCAAGATCAATAGTTTCAAAGTAACATTGTGATGCACCTATGAACTAAGGCACTCTGCAAGTTTTGGAATTGAGCAAGATCGTTGTGTCAAATCCAAATGAAATGTGATCTCTCAAAAATGAGATAGGTTATTTTAGTCCTCAGCATGAATGTCCTATAATATTCAATTTTTCATTGATAGCCCTCATGAGCTCTGAGTTATGATTCTTAGAAGATTGACCTTGACACGCACTTAGAGCACCTTGGAGACTCTTCGTTACGAGGTGGCCATAAATGATGGAGGCTCTTCATGACCAAAAAAAGAGTCTCACTAGAGTTTACTCACCCATATAAAGCTAATGTTGTTGACAATTCGATTCCAAGATCAATGATTTCAAAGTTACGCCGTGATGCACCTATGAACTGAGGCACACTATGAGTTTTGGCATCAAGTGAGATTGTTGTGCTGAATCCAAATGGAATGTGATCTCCAAAAAATGAGATAGGTTATTTTAGGCCTTGGCATGACTATCCTATAGCATTCAAAATTTCATTGATAGCCCTGACAAGCTCTAAGTTACGACCCTCAAAAATTTGACCTTGAAACACACTTAGAGCACCTTAGGGACTCCTTGGTATGGGGTGGCCTTGAACCATGGAGGCTCTCTATAGATGGAAAAATGGTTTCAATAGGGTTCATCCACCCATCTAGAGCTAATGGCAATGATAATTCAATTCCAACATCAATGGTTTCAAAGTTACATTGTGATGCACCTATGAACTGAGGTACACTGCGAGTTTTGGCATCAAGTGGGATTGCTGTGCTAAATCCAAATAGAATGTGATCTCTCAAATATGAGATAGGTTATTTTATTCCTCAGCATGATCATCCTTTAGTATTCAACATTTCATCAATAGCTCTCACGAGCTACGAGTTATGACCCTCGGAAGATCGACCTCAAAACACACTTAAAGCACCTTGGGGACTCCTCAATACATGGTGGTTGTGAATGATGGAGGCTCTTTGTGACTAGAACAAGGGTGTCATTATGGTTCACCAACCCATTCAAAGCTAATGGCACTGTTGATTCGATTCCAAGATCAACGGTTTCAAAGTTACGCTATGATGCACCTATGAATTGAGGCACACTGCGAGTTTTGGCATCGAGTGAGATCACTGTACCAAATCCAAAAAAATGTGATCTCTCAAAAATGAGATAGGTTTTTTAATTCCTTGACATGACCATCCTATAGCATTTGACATTTCATATATAGCCCTCATGAGCTCTGAGTTACGACCCTTGGAAGATCGACCTCAAAATGCACTTAGAGCACCTCAGGGACTCCTCAGTACGGGGTGGTCGTGAATGATGAATTCTCTCCATGAAAAAAACAAGGATTTCAGTAGGGTTCACCCACCCATCTAGAGCTAATGACATTGACAATTTGATTCCAAGATTAGTGGTTTCAAAGTTACACTGTGATGCATCTATGAACTGAGGCACATTGCGAATTTTGGCATCGAGCGAGATCGTTGTGCCGAATCAAAATGGAATGTGATATCTCAAAACTGAGATAGATTATTTTATTCATCAGCATGAGCATCCTATAGCATTTTAAATTTCATCAATAGCCCTCACGAGCTCCAAGTTACAACCCTCAGAAGATCAACCTTAAAGCACACTTAGAGCACCTTGAGGACTCCTCGGTATGGGGTGGCTGCAAGCGATGGAGGCTCTCTGTGGCCAGAGAGAAGGTGTCACTAGGGTTCACCCACCCATCCAGAGCTAATGGTGCTGATGATTCAATGCTAAGATCAACGGTTTCAAAGTTACGCTGTGATGCACCTATGAACTGAGGCACACTGTGAGTTTTGGCATTGAGTGAGATCACTGTGCTGAATCCAAACAGAATGTGATCTCTCAAAAATGAGAAAGGTTGTTTTAGGCCCTAGCATGGCCATCCTATAGCATTCAAAATTTCATTGATAGCCCTCACGAGGTCTGAGTTATGACCCTCAAAAGATTGACCTTAAAATGCACTTAGAGCACCTTGGGGACTCCTCTGTATGGGGTGATCGTGAACGATGGAGACTCTCTTCAGCTAGAAAAAGGGTGTGTCTAGGGTTCACCTACCAATCTAGAGCTAATGGCGCTAATGATTCAATTCCAAGATCAATGGTTTTAAAGTTACGCTATAATGCACCTATAAACTGAGGCATACTACAAGTTTTGGCATCGAGTGAGATCACTGTGCCGAATCCAAAAGGAATATGATCTCTTGAAAATGAGATAGGTTATTTTATTCCTTGGCATGAACATCTTGTATCATTCAACATTTCATCAATAGCTCTCATGAGCTCTAAGTTACAACCCTCAAAAGATCAACCTCAAAATATACTTAGAGCACCTTGGGGACTCCTCGATATGGGGTGGTTGTGAACACTAGAGGCTCTCTGTGACTAGAAAAAGGGTGTCACTAGGGTTAGTATTAAGTAAACAAATTATTTTTTACCTCTCTCAAGTTTTTGGCTTTGGGAACAGTGCAAGTTTGGTGTTAGTATGTATTAAAATCATCATTTTTTAGGTCCCTCCACATAAATTGCATTGAGTAAATCATCTTTATTTCTTACATTAAATCAACAAGTTTATATTTACAATATCTCAATTGTTTCATCATTATTGCATCAATACACAACTATCAAAAATAGTAGTGTAAAAAATCGTAGTGTCAAAAAAAGTAGTGTAAAAAATCATAGTGTCAAAAATAGAATAGATTTTTCTTCATTCTACTCCTTATTTAGTTTTTTATCTTCATGCATGCCTACTCTTCATGATGTACCTATATTTCAATATCATAAAATATATTAGTAACTTATTGTATTAAACAAGATAATCATTGGTTCACTAAATCATTATGAACAAAATAACATAAGAAGTAAATATGCCTAGCCGAGTGTTCTAGTAGGGTCCTCTCTCTGTTTTAGGGTCTCCAATAGGGTTTCATGATTAACATTAGTAATAGTAAAAAGTTCTTTTACTTTTGGTCTTCCTTCATGCTTCAACAATTTCAGATTTGTTGCTATAATAAGATGCAAATATATGAGAATTGTTTTGTGCTTTTGATAGTCTTTGAATGTAGGAATTCCATTCCTTCTAAGCATGTATGTCCACAACCATGTTCTGGAAAAAACCACTGAACTAGTAGGATATGTGAATCCATCATCATTTGTGATCAGTTGTGCAAGCTTTTGTTTACCTCTTACACAATGTGCTAATCGATAATCTAATTTTTCATCATTCCATTGTGGTGCAACCAATTCAAAGACATGTCCTGGCTGAAGAAGATCTGATAGATGGTTATGCTCAAGTGAACTTTACATGTCATCATTTCTGATAGAGGGTTTGGTAGACAATGTAGTAAGATAATGTGGAGCCAATGTGTCCACCCACTTATTTGACTCACAGTGATCCCAATCACACTAAAAATAACTAGGACAAAAGCAAGCTAGTTGCCATGTCCAAATGGTCCATGGACTAGAATCATAGCTCCAGAATGAATATATTTTTGATGAGTCTCTCGCTATAACACAATTTGATCTATCACCTATGGACCCTTTCTCAACCAACCAAAAGAACCTATGTACTACTGAATCAAGAGTCCCCCTATGATGATGCTAAACTACACCAATAAATAATGCTATGAGCATCAAGAAGCTCTGCTCCTGAAATCTTCAATTGCTCCTTAACTAGTGTTCTCTTCACACATGCCTTTGCTCCATCATGTTCCCCTTTCCCATGGCCAGACTCAATAAAACATCAACTATGAGGCGCCCCCCTCTCTATGTGCATCCTACACAACTAATAAAACATGTAAGCATTCTTAGATTGAACTGTGCAATTATTTGACCAAATGATATGTCTATCCATAGCAATGCCATGCTCTTGTAAGAAATCAAAATAATTCTTGAAACAATGTTTCACAAACTCGTGAGAGTGAGATCTATCATCACTCATATAAAAATGGTACTCTCTAATAATCTTCCGATTATCTTCCACACTATCAGGAGCATGTCTATATGTTATGTGGACAAAAATAAAAATATGAATGGAGTTGTAATACTAATCTTTTGTCTCATTTTGAGGCTACAATGTGTAGTTCTTAGCAAATTCAACAACTGATATAATACTGCCAATGAGAAAAGTCTCTTTGCACATTCTAAATTGTTGATCCAACCATTGAGACCTGTGACTATGTCTTGCATACATGTGAAAAAGATTTGTCTTGAAATCTGAAATAAAACTAGCCACACTGATTTCTTTTGCAACCAATTCACATCTAGAACCCTCACCCCCACTCTTCAGTGTGTATTTCACTATTTCATATACCATTTTTTTTACTATTGTTTTCCCAAGATCTTGTTCACACCCCTCATGGAAACATGTGTCAAACTTGGATAAGTCACCACATTTTGAATGCTTCTCATTTAAGCAAGCATTTCTATAAAAGAAACAACCATCAAATCTACGACATAAAAATTGATCTAACAAGTCTCTTGATGATTTGGAGCCCACTAGCACCACAATTCTCCAACATTTCTTTACTATGCAAAGTAGAACGAATGGAGTGTAATAGTTCATGGTGGATAAAAAACTTGACATGATATTTGCAACAACATGTATTCCAAATTTTAAGTGGCACATAATAAAATGGCTTCAAAGATTCAAAAGCCTTTGTGATTATATGCAATCTTGGATGACTCTATCTAAATTCTTTGAACAACATAGTTTGACTTACCCCCAAATAATGTTTAGGATGTGGCGTGCTATCTTTGATGCCAATTCTCAACTTTAACATGTCTTTAGCATTGGGTGATACTCTTGAGTTGGAGTGCCAAAATTGTGTAATTTCTTCCTTCACATCATCAAATAGCTTATTATCAAAATGTGGAAGTCTCTCACGAAAATCCCATGTTTCATCTTGAAGAGGATCATCAATTCTCTCTCATCTACTAAGTGCTCTTCTCAAAGTAGTACGATTTAGGTTCAAGTCAATACAAGTTTGTCTCATATATCTATCTACCCTTTCTCAAATGATGACTTACCAAAGAGGTTGCAGTAACCCTTCGAGCAACTCTCTTATCCTTCTCCAAGGTATTTTTCCCAATGCTATTGAAAGCACTAAAAAGATTCTTTACAATAATGACATTTCTTTCCAAATTTTTATTAACATGAATCGTCAATTCAAAAAGCATAGGTCTCATCTTTTGCATCTTTAATAAGTACATAAAAAGTTTAGATTGCTCCACCACTGTCTTGTTGTAAAAAAACATCTTATATAGTCTTGAAGCCCATAATTGAATGGTTCTTTGTGATTTTTTCCCTGCCAAATTGGTAATAATCATTTCATCAATTTCAATTATGCATTTTGGTGTTCTAGAACCTTCATGTCAATTATAATTAGGAGATTTGTAATGTGCTTGTGCATTGTCATTTTCGACATGGTCAATCATGCAATTTTTGTTATGAACTGGTAAATTTTCATTCTCTAAATTTTCAATCCCAGCATTATCATTATCAAATGGTACATTTTCATTCCCAACTATACATATTCATTATCTGACTCTATGGTTTCACCTTCAGTCAATACATCATCAACTTGACTCACATTTAACATACCAAGTCTCTTCCTTCGATGATTTACCTTGTCCCTTTCCCTATATGTTGTAATGTCTTCATTCGATACCTTCCTTTTGTGCTTAGCTTTTCGATGACTACTGCTCCCCATTCAGAAAACAATATTGGACACCTAATCATACATTATAGAACCTTTCTCAATTGTGTGGGCCCCAAGAGATCATTTTTTCTCCAAATCTGTGAAAATGGCCCCCAAAAAGTGTAATTGTTAGGTCTGTAGTGACAGAATATTTTGAAAAAAGTATGCCAATATTTTGGGTACCTGATCCCATATCAAGTATCTAATCTGGATATGGGATCAAGTATCCAAAATGGACACCTAAATTTTGGAGGGAAATCAAAATTTGGAAAGTGTGGGCAATGTGAACAAATTTGTAGAAATGTCATTATTGTTGTTATGATTATTATTATTATTATTATTATTATTATGATTTTTAATATTATTATTTATATTATTATTGATATTATTATTATTATTATGACCTATAAATATAATATATTAATATATATGATTATTATATTATATTATTATGATTTTTTCTATTATTATTAAATACAATACAGTAATATATATATAATATTAATATTATTATTATCATGACAACATATGTCCCTAAGGGCCCTAGGACCCCTAGGGACTGATTTGGTTGATTCAAATGCATCAAAAGGGGTCATACTTTAATCTATGACCCCTTTCGATGCATTTTGTGACAACATATGTCCCCAGGGGCCCTAGGACCCCTAGGGACTGATTTGGTTGGTTCGAATGAGTCGAAAGGGGTTAGAGGTTAACTTATGACCCCTTTTGATGTATTTTATGACAACATATGTCCCTAAGAGCCAAACCCTAGGGACCAATTTGGTTGGTTCGAATGCATCGAAAGGGGTCATAGGTCCTTTCAACGCATTTTGTGACAAAATATGTCCCTAAGGACCTATTTGGTTGTTCAAATGCATCGAAGGGGTCAGAGGTTAACCTATGACTCCTTTTGACACATTTCATGACAACATATGTCCCTAGGGGTCCTAGAACCCCTAAGGACCAATTTGGTTAGCTTGAATGCATCGAAAAGGGTCATAGGTTAACCTATGACCTCTTTTGATGTATTTCATTACAACATATGTCCCTAGGGGCACTAGGACCCCTAGGGACAATTTGGTTGGTTCGAATGTGTCAAAAGCCCTTTTGACGCATTTCATGACTGATTTGGTTGCTTTGAATGTGTCAAAAGGGGTCATACATTAACCTATGACCCCTTTCGATGCATTTCATGACAACATATGTCCCTAGGGGCCCTAGGACTACTAAGGATTGATTTGGTTGGTTCAAATACGTTGAAAGGACCTATGATCCCTTTTGACACATTTCTTGACAAAATATGTCCGTAGGGGTCCTAGGACCCTTAGGACTAATTTACTTGGTTCAAATGCATCGAAAGGGGCCATAGGTTAACCTATTACCCCTTTCGATGCATCTCGAGGCAACATATGTCCCTAGGGGTCCTAAGACCCCTAGGGACCAATTTGGTTGGTTCAAATGCATCAAAAGGGGTAATAGGTTAACCTATGACCCCTTTAGATGCATTTTGTGACATGTCCCTAGGGGACTTAGCACCACTAGGGATCAATTTGGTTGGTTCAAATGCATTAGCATTCGAAAGGGGTCATACGTCAACCTATGACCCCTTTCGATGAATTTTGTGACAACATATGACCCTAGGGGCCCTAGGAGCCTTAGGGACTAATTTGGTTGGTTCGAATGAGTTGAAAGGGGTTAGAGGTTAACTTATGACCCCTTATGACGCATTTCATGACAACATATGTCCCTAGGGGCCCTAGGACCTCTAGGGATCAATTTGGTTGGTTGAAATGCATTGAAAGGGGTTAGAGGTTAACTTATGACCCCTTTTAACACATTTCATGACCACATATGTCCCTAGGGGCCCTAAGACCCCTAAGGACCAATTTGGTTGGTTCGAATGTGTCAAAAGGAGTCAAAGGTTATCCTATGACCACTTTTGATGCATTTCATGACAACATATATCCCTAGGGGCCCTAGGACCCCTAAGGACCAATTTGGTTGGTTTGAATGTGTCGAAAAGGGTCAGAGGTTAACCTATGACACATTACATGATAACATGTGTCCCTAGGGGCCCTAGGACCCCTAGGGACTAATTTGGTTGGTTCAAATGTGTTGAAAGGGGTTATATGTTAACCTATGACCCCTTTTGATACATTTTTTGATAACATATGTCCCTAGGGGCCCTAACCTATGACCCCTTTTGACACATTTCATGACAACATATGTCCCTAGGGGACCTAGGACCCTTAAGGATGGATTTAGTTGGTTTGAATGTGTCCCTTTTGATGCATTTTGTAACAACATATATCCCTTAGGACCCTAGGGCCCCTAGGGACTGATTTTTTTTAATGCATTTCATGACAACATATATCCCTAGTAGCCCTAGGACCCCTAGGGACCGATTGGTTGGTTGAAATGTGTCGAAAGGGGTCATACATTAACCTATGAACTTTTTTGATGCATTTCGTGACAACATATGTCCTTTGGGGCCCTAGGACCCCTAAGGACCAATTTAGTTGGTTTGAATGCATCAAAAGGGGTCAGAGATTAACCTATGATCCTTTTGATGCATTTCATGACAACATATGTCCCTAGGGGCCCTAGGACCCTTAGTGACCAATTTGGTTGGTTCAAATGCATTAAAATGGGTCATAGGTTAACCTATGACCCCTTTTGATATATATCATGATGATATATGTCCTTAGGGGCCCTAGGACCCCTAGGGACTGATTTGGTTGGTTCAAATGCGTCAAAAGGAGTTAGAAGTTAACCTATGACCCCTTTCGACACATTTTGTGATGACATATGTCCCTAGGGGCCCTAGGACCCCTAGGGATAGATTTGATCAGTTTGAATGTGTCAAAAGGAGTCAGAGGTTAAACTATGACCCCTTTCAATGCATTTGATGACAACATATGTCCCTAGGGGCCTAGGGACCAATTTGGTTGTTTCAAATGTGTCAAAAGAGGTCATACATTAACCTATGACCGCTTTCAATGCATTTCATGACAAAAAATGTTCCTAGGGGCCCTAGGACCCCTAGGGACCAATTTGGTTAGTTTAAATGCATCAAAAGGGGTCATACATAAATCTATGACCCCTTTCGATGCAATTAATTACAACATATGTGCCTATGGGACCTAGGACCCTTATGGACCAATTTGGTTGGTTTGAATGTGTTGAAAGGGGTGATACGTTAACCTATGACCCCTTTTGATGCAATTCATGACAACATATGTCCCTAGGGGCCTTAGGACCCCTAGCGACTGATTTGGTTAGTTTTAATGCGTTGAAATAGGTCATACATTAACCTATGACCCCTTTCAACGCAATTTGTGACAACATGTCCCTAGGGGCCCTAGGACCTTAGGGATTGGGTTGGTTGGTTTGAATGCATCAAATGGGGTCATATGTTAACCTATAACCCCTTTCGACGCATTTCGTGACAACATAAGTCCCTAAGACCCCTAAGGACCAATTTGGTTGGTTCAAATGTATCAAAAGGGGTCAAACGTTAACCTATGACCCCTTTTGACGTATTTTGTGACAACATATGTCCCTAGGGACCTTAGAATTCCTAGAGACCGATTTGTTTGGTTCAAATGCATCGAAAGGGGTCATAGGTTAACCTATGATCCCTTTTGATGCATTTCATGATAACATATATCCTTAGGGGCCCTAGGACCCCTAAGGACCAATTTGGTTAGTTTGAATGCATTGGAAGGGGTCATATGTTAACCTAGGGACCGATTTGGTTGGTTTGAATGCATTGAAAGGGGTCATATGTTAACCTAGGGACCGATTTGGTTGGTTCGAATGCGTCAAAAGGGGTCATATTTTAACCTATGACCCCTTTCGCGACATTTTGTGACAACATATGTGCCTAGGGGCTCTAGGACCCCTAGGGACTGATTTTGTTGGTTCAAATATGTTGAAAGGGGTCAGAGGTTAACCTATGACCCCTTTCAATGCATTTCATGACAACATATGTCCTTAGGGCCCCTAGGACCCCTAGGGACTAATTTGGTTGGTTTGAATGTGTCGAAAGGGGTCATAGGTTAACCTATGACCCCTTTCAATGCACTTCATGATAACATATGTCCCTAGGGGGCCTAGAACCCCTAGGGACCCATTTGGTTGGTTTGAATGCATTAAAAGGGGTCATACATTAACCTATGACCCCTTTTGACTTATTTCATGACAATATTATATTTAATAATAATAATCATATATATTACTATATTATATCTAGTTATAATAATAATAATATTTATTACTATATTATATTTAATAATAATAATCATAATAATCATAATAATTACTATATATCATAATAATAATAATATAATATTACAATATATAATAATAATAATAATCATAATCATATATAATAATAATAGTTTATACTAATAATAATCATATTCATATATAATAATAATAATAGTTAATAATAATAATAATCATAATCATATATAATAATAGTTAATAAAAATAATGCCCATACCACCCAAATTTTGGTTTCCCTCCAAAATTTGGGTGGTTTCCCTCCAAAATTAAAATTTCCAAGGCCGCCACTTTTTGGGTACCCGATTTCATATCGGTTACCCAATCACGCTTGGTATTTACCAAACCTATTTGGTCAACTCAAAAAACGTGTTTCGGAAAGGTTTCACTAACATTCAGACTTCGAGTAGCCATTTGACAATATTATTTTCATCGAAATTCAATGAAACAAAAAGGGGTTTTTATAACACTCTCAAGATTCCATCGATATAATTGTTGTCAAATTTTGAGTTCAATAAGTATTTATAATTTAAATTAAGATGTCTGTAAAGTGTTGATTGACATATTGATTGAAAAATAACTATAACTTTCAAATGGTGTAACATTTTTGAAATCCAAAAATTGCGTCACATTTTATGGTTGGCCTTATATAAGGAAAATAATAATAATAATAATTTGGTAAAGTTTTCAATTAGTGATGGTGGTCAGACATAGGAGTTTTTTAATTTTGGAAAAGTTATAGTAGAAAATTCATATTTAATTATTTATTTGGAATAAAAATACCCAAAAATATGTGTTACATCCGAGCATGAGTCAACTTTTTATATCTATAATTATATTAAAAAATATTATCATTTGATTTTGATTAAGGTGGTCAGATGTACACCTACTTTTTATTTTTTCCATGAAATTTTTGTAGTATTGCATTAAAATCCAAAATTTTGACCAATCAAATAATTTTTTTTCTCCAGATAAGGCCTAGTAGTTTAGAAACTGCATTCAATTTCCTAGAGATTATTTTCTTACAACTTTTTGATATAAAGTCCAGAACCACTTCAAAATTATGTGTCAAGTTGACATAACCCTGATTTGTAGGTTTTTCACTGCCACTTAAGGCCATAGTTTGGTTGACCATGATCCTGCACATACCCTCATAGAATTTTTGCTTTATTAAAATGAAGGCTCTCAAAACATCATCTATCTTTTTTTTGTATCCTATCTGCCATTGTGTATTTAGTTTTCTGGCTCTGAATACACTCATTTCTCCTAATCTATTTGACATGAGGTATGACTTTTGGCTTTGGTCCCTCCCTTCAAATTCATGCTTCCATAATTTGAAACATGTTTCTAACTTTTACGGCACATGGTAGCTTTGGATACACAAAGATATAATTTGATTGTTTTAGGTATCTAGCAGCATGTATTCCAATCAAATTTTTGCCCCAACTTCTACAAATTTTTGGATATCACCATTACACCTAGAGATGTGTATATCCATGTTGTTTATTTCATTCCTTACTCCTTTTTTTTTGAATCATCAATGCTTGTTTTTGTACGTGCATATACTTATCATAGTCTTCAATGCTGCTTCAGATTAATTGTTCATAAACCAATGGCACTTAATCTGCACATCTGAAGCATGTGTGGCAAAAATAATGAATTACTCACATCCTACTACAATAATCATTGTCCCAACCAAGTGAAGGAAATTTTTTTCATGAATAATAGAATTTTCAAATAATAAGTGATATAATGTTCATTGTAGAATTTTGTGAGATAAAGACTGCTGCTCAAAACTTCATCTGATTCACCTCTGTAATTTACCATCTTTATGTAAAGGTAATGAGATTCTTTACTCATTTTGTAGAGTGAAGTTCATAAACAAGCACACAAATGACTAACTGCAGAAGTGCATACACACACACACAATTCATTATCCATCATATGATTTTTCTGTCACAATGTGTTTTATCTATATATCAAACTGAAGATGATTTCTTTCTAGCCAATTTTAAAAACTCATAATTTTATTGCTTTTTGGTAATCTTGAATAAGGTCAAACCATTCATAGAATCTGTATAACTCTTGTTTTTTTATTATAACAATGTAGTAATGTTCTTGTTCACACATTCTTACTAAATATCAATGATAATACTTTGTCAATTTTCCAACATCATAAATAGAAGCTCTGAATTTTGCCAAAATTTAGAGTTCCATCAAATCCAAAATTGAATACTCAAAATTTCAAGTCCAAAACATTCTTTTATCTCCATTCTATGTCTACAACTCGGTAACATACTCCATTTTTGAGATTTTTCAAAATTACTTTTGTAAAAGATGTTTTATGATTATCTGTACATGTATTTGTATAATACTATGCTGCTTCCCCATACATATATCTCATATTATACTTCTCCACAATATTCTTCATATATACATTCATCTTATATTATACTTCTCCCCCTTTTTGACATAAATATAACAGGTGTATATTACATGGTGATACCAAAATATGACAAGAAATTAGAATGTACCTTCAAAATCAATGTCATTATCTTGTCCCAGTTTTCCTGTAATACCTTGCTTTCATGCAATGCAATCTACACTTCTACTAATAACTCTATCATGTGATCAATAATGGAGAAGTTATTGTCATGGATGAGTGTCTTGGCATGTGCAATGTACTTTTGCAATGCATCCATGTTTGGAAGAATCATTCCTTGGATGTCTACAAGTGTGGCCCTGATCTTGGCTTCTTCCCTTAATAATTTTGCTAGCAAATTTGCTAGATATCTGATCTTTGAATAGTGAACATAACTATAGCTTGGGTCAAGTGACAACTAGTGTGCACTTGCCTTCAAGTCTTCATCTATCTTAGATAATTTTTCTTTGATTCCTTGGGTGAAGATAGATGTATCACACAAATTATTAAATAATGACGTTACATTATTTGTAGATGTCTCCATTGAACTAAGAATAGTAGACAATTTTACTTGGTTTATTGCAATTTTCAATGCTACTTGTTCCAATACCTTGTTCTCAAATTTTTTTCTGCTCTTAGTAGAAATTTATCTTATGTTGGTGTTTGAAAACGTTACTAGTTTCCAATTACCCTGATGAGAACAAAACAAATCTAGGGGAAACTAACTCCCATTTTCAACATGCCCATTCAGACACCAGGCCAACTATAAGGCATGACCCTTCTTCTTCTTTAGGCTCTGCAAAACCTAGGCAGGTAGACCTATACATTCTTTATATGGTACCAATTATCAAAGCATACATTGAATCTAATGTAAATCAGATTTTACCCTTATTTCTCCTAATAACTCATGAAATAACATCAATCTATAGTAGCTAAATGCAGATCTAGGAATCTCATAAGCTGAGTGAGGGCATTCTATTATAGCTCTTCAACATGAAAGGGGAAAAGTGTTTGATTGATTAATAATGTTGATTTTGAACAAATCCTCAAACATGCAACAATATAACAAGTGATCCTATAACTGATCAGTGCCTAATCCATTGGGAAATCCCATGAATCCAAAACATACATCTGTGACATCAGGACATATTTTGTATACCCAGACATCAGATCTATCTAATCACCTTGTGATTCAAACATCGGTGTTCATTCATATCTCATTCTCACAAAATATTGTTCTCAAATAACCAATAACCTTATTAGAATACATCAAGCATTTACTTGGCACTTTGTCCCAACAACAAAATATATCAGACATACAACCTGAAGGGGAAGCAAATGGATCTTAGCTCTTTGTTCCAAGACCACATAAGACTACAGATTACTGAGACAGGAGATGAGAACCAAAATGAAACTAATGAAATGCTTGCTCATATGTATTCATTTCCTTGAAACAATACAATCAAATGCATGAAATTAAAACATGAAACAACCTAACATATCAGAACTATCTGTATTATCTGCACTACTGCTGTTCATATGAGAGAAATTTGCTAAATAATGTAGGTGGAATCACAGTTCTAGATCTAAAGAAGTGGTCTCACAAAATGACTGAAGATTTCCAACCCACAATGGTCTCCCAATAACAAAAAATTGGAACCATTACAATGGAAGAAAGAAAGAAAGATATAGAAGAGAAAGAATTCCCGGATTTATTCTGAAGATGACAAGTGTCCATTTGAAATTCAATCTTGTGCAACAATGTAACCTCTTTCTTCTTTCATCCCATTTGATCTAATTTTTTGTTTCATCATTACCTGCAACTAATTGGAAAATAACTCTGTCTAAATGATGAAAGCCTTTTGATTCACTAAAATATTTGATTTGCCTCATGAAATGCTAGTAAAATTTGAGATTTTACTGAGTGAAAACTATCAAAATTTGACCCAAACTGCATTTCAACTGCCCTTTAACCATATTTAAGTCATCACCTTGTTAGAAATCAGTTCTGAGCTTTTATACTTGAATTCGGTTGCACAATAGGAATTTGGAAGAAAACCTCCTGAAGCTCAAACAGACTACTACCTGTGCAAAAATTGACACCGAAATAAGAAAGTTCATCTTCTCTCAATTTCAGCGATATATAATATCGCCTATTTTTCTTACCGGAAACCCCTCAAAAATTGGTTTGAAAAAGACTCCTCTGCTAGAAAAGCTCAGGTTTGCACATGCTTTAGATTTTAAATTTTTGAAATTTTTTTAATGTCCTAAGGTCGAAACTATATAAAATGACCCCTTTTTGAATTTAAAACTTGACGTCAGTTTGAAAAGAAATGAATAAAAAATAAAATTTTCATTATTTCTAATTTCTCTTCACCCCTCAAAAAAATTAGGGTCAAACTAGTTTGACTGAGTGACACGTATCACTCATTTATTCATCCACCTCTGCTTCATCTGCCACATCACCATCTACCTTGGGCCCAATGACACATGGCAAAATCCTACTTTCTCACATTTTTAAACTAACGCGCAACTTCTTTTTGTGGGAATGTGGGCACCACAGGATCTGCCATGTGGCAACATCTTGTGTCTTTGCCTAAACCTACACGTCACTCGCCACTTCACCATCGGTTCAGGCCCTGCTGCCATGTGGTGATAGCTCGCTTTCCTAGATTATTTATCTAGTGCGCAACTTCATTTTGCGGGTATGCAAGATTTGTTCGATCTGTCGCGTGTCTTCATCTCCTCGCATCTGGGCATCTTCGCCACATTAGCATCTGTATGCAAGATTTTCCATGTGGCAGCATCCTGTGCCTTTGTCTAAACCTGCACGTCACTCGCCACTTCACCACTGATTCGGGCCATGCTATCACGTGGCAATCGCCCACTTTCCTGAATTATTTATCTAGTGCACAACTTCATTTTGTGGGTATGAGAGATTTGTTTGATCCGCCGCATGTCTTCATCTCCTCGCATTTGGGCATCTTCGCCACATCAGCATCTGCATGCATTTGATTAAAATTTTGCTTTGACTTGGATCTGGGTGATGTCATCATGCAATTATCTAAGCCACGGGGTCCACTTCAAATTTTGCTCTTTTGCCTTTGAAAAGGTGCTCACCATAACAAACTATGGCTTATGTTTGGAATTCTATTTAAAATACAGAAAAACCTTTCCAACAATGCATGTGGGACTATAGGGTTTCGAAAAACCTTTACTCCTGCATTTTTCATAGTGTCTACAGGTTCCTCCTCGATGCATGGCGTCTTATTTTTCAAAGTTTCAAACATCCTTCTCCATGTTGGCGGCTTCCCTTGTAAGGCGTGTGGTTCTTCCTTGTCAATACAACGAGTTTGCTTTGACCTGCGTTATTCCTTTGAGACTGGTGGCTTCATTATCAAAACTACATATAGCTTATGGCAAAGGCTTTCCTCCTTGTCTTTATCTCCCTACGGTTTGCTTGGGTTCTGATGCATCCTGTTGCCAACGTGGGGCTTTCTCAAACATTAGCGGATTTCCTTTTCTGTTTGGTTTCTCCTTCAAATGCATGGTTTTCCATATGTGGGCAACGTATTTCATTACTGCAGGGTGTGTCTTTTATGATGTGTGGACTTTATTTGCTTTGGTGTCTTTAAAACTCACGGCTTCCCTTTATTGTTTGGCGGTTCACTTCATGTTTCAGCTACTTAGGAACTCCTCAGGCATGGATCGAGTCTTGCTGACTCTTGTGGCACGGGCAATTTCCTTCCATTATCCTTAAAATACTAGCTCTGTCCTGTTGTTGGCATGAGACTCCTGTTGACTACTCGGCATCTTTGCATGGGCCGTAGACTCCTTGCTATGTGCTTTGTAGCTTCTACTTATGATGCGTGAGGCTGGGTCCTTTGTTCTTTCAAATAATTGTTGGTCGCTCACTTCATTTTGGCATGAAGACCGTTCTTTAATTGAGAAGATTCTTTTGACTGTCTTTGACCGTGGGCTCCCTTTTACAAGGCGTGAGACTTCCCTTAAAATGCTTTCTTTTTAGAGATATTCCTGGAAACATCTCATCCATGTGAGATGAACTTGTAGAATCCCCCAAGACACTATCATCCTTGATTTCAATGTAAATTAAAATAGATGAAGTAGGTTGTATTGACAATGCCTTTACTTCCTTGGATTGAAGGTCATCAAAAATATTTGGTTCAAAGCCTGTTGCAAAGCACACCCTACCATTTCTCACTCGCACAGAAACGTGTGATAAAACATCTGGCATGTCAAGAGTCAAAAGAGCAACTACACCATCGAGAATTTCTTCCTCTCCCTTCACTCCTTTTGCTACTAAGATTGTTTTTTTATAAACCTTAGCTTCATTATTTTCATTCTTTGACTCATTCTGCCTGATGGAATCAGTCAGACCCCAAAGTGGGTCTGACTAAAAAAAATTTCATTTTCAAATGACTGAACCATCAAACTAATCCACTAGACATCTCAAACTAATTTGAATCAAGTTTGATCACTAATTAATCAATCGGAAATCCATTCTACCACTAATTTACAAACTGTGAATTTCATGTCAGGAGGTCCATTGACTGACCTTAAATATTGACCCGAACAATTGACCAGGCTCTGAAACTTAGGATCTCTCTTCTCTTTGACATGTTCAATAGGACTGCTAGATCTTGTTGCATGATGACATCAACATTAAAAAATATTGACCTCCAATGTTGCCAACTTAAATTCACCTGCAGATAAACATGTTAGAAAACTAGAAAGTGCGTTTGGAAATGGCTTAGAAATCTGGACAAACAGGCACATGAGTTAATGAAAACTGGGGAACTGGTAGATTGTCATGAGAAGAGTATGATTATACGATTTAGGCTCATGATGAATCACAGGGAAAAATTGGCGAGGGCGCAAAGTTGGCTAACTGAATTTGCAGGATAGAGGACATCAATAAAATATCATTTTTTGTGAATGGAATGACCCTGGTAAAGTGTGAAGACGGATTCGTCAAGTTCTAAAAACTAGCACACTTGTAGCATTTTTAGTGGACAATATAAGGGAACAAACCATTTAGTCCTACCAATCACAGGTCAGGAGATATAACATCCTGAACAAGGGTACCAAACAATCTGCATTTGTTGACACCAGTAAAAAGTTACAAATTGCGTTTGGAATCGCATTTGAAAACTAATCAAACAGATTCGTTATAAGCTAAAACTTGAAACATAACAAGTCGCTGATGTCTACAATGCAATGAAAAAGAAATTTTAGCATTTGGGTTAACTGGGTCAGAGTTATAGCATGTCAAATAGGGCTTCCCAAAATTGTGAACAACTACACAAATGTACAAAACAGTAAATGACCAAATTAGAGGGGTTCAAAACTTAATCAAACAAACTCAAAATGACTCAAAATCTGAAACATAGGTTCTTGAGTATGGACACTAGATATTCCCAAAGTGGCAAATCACGAAACATTTCTAGGTGCAAGATATTCAAATGCAAACAAGGCTTCCTGTCGCTGTTTGACACAGGTGAAAATGCAGATCTGACATTTGCTTCAAAACAATGCTTCGCCAAATGACTCGGGATGTCAATTTAACTTCATGGAATAGGTAGACGCATTGAGTGGAAGGTGTTAGAAACATTAAACACCATTTATGCATTATCTCAACAGTGGGGTACAAACTGACAGCCATGTACAAAGTCATTTTAAAGTGTTTATAGGGCTTAATTTTTCAATAGTGCTCAAAATTCGGACTACAATTTTGATCGCCAACATCTTCTCCATTCATATCTTCATTGAATTTCAGGACAACTTCTGCTAACTAATTCAAAGTAGGTCATGAACTATCAACCTCAATACATAGTGCATCTACAAATATATTCTTTACATATTGAAGCACTTGGTTTTCCCTGCTCTTCTCTTCTCTAAGATTCCATTGCTTAGCTCTCTTTTACAATAATTCTCCCATGATGTTCATTTGATCAAGATTAAGGGTAGAGATATCCCAATTCGAGATAACTATATCCTCATCTAGATAAATATCTTCTTCTTTACCCTTAACCTTATTTGAAACTTTAGTACTTAGTTGAGACTTGTTCTCAACTATCCTTGTACTTGCTATATGTGGAATATAAACAACAGTAGAAATATAGGGGCTAGCAACAAAAGCAGATATTGCATTGACAATAGAAACACCTTGTTGTAGTATAGCCAAATCTGATGATGGAGGCACTTTCTGCTTGGTAGATGAAGTACTGATCACTTCAGTCAATACGGTACTCAGTTGAATAAGTGCAAAGATTGGTTGGGTACTTGGTGTCATTAGTAAATTTAGCCCCAAATTTTGATGAGAAAAGGTCAAAATTTTGACCACAACTGGTCAAATAGACAACTAAAACTATTGTCAATCTTTTTTCATCAATTTTTTGTCACAGTCATTATTCGTCAAAATTTTGACTTTAAAAAGGTCGACTTACCAACGAGAGGTTCATCAATTTTCTAAGTCTAGCCTAAACTCTTATTTCCTCATTTGCATCTATTGTTGGTCAAAATTTTGACCAATACCCCTTGAATTTTTTAACGGTGAAGCCAAACCTTCGATGGAAAAAATGACCAACTATCATTGAAATTTGTGAAATTTTTTGCTAGGCATTGGTCAAAATTTTGACTGATGCTTGGTCAAATTTTTTTTGAGGCTATAGCTTATGTTCATTGCCCAATTTGTGCATATCCAACAACCATGGCTTTTGATGACCACACTACGTTCAGGCATCCTGTCAAACAGTTCACATGACTTGTCTATGATTCCATTTTGCAAGCATGTCTCCCAAGGCAAATGCTACTACTTCATCTACACCATATGAAAAAATCCTTTATGCTTTGATGGATGCCTATAGCTTATCCCAAAGCATAAAGGATTTTGTCAGATGGTGTAGATGAAGTAGTAGCATTTGCCTTGGGAGACATGCTTGCAAAATGGAAGCATAGATAAGTCATGTGAATTGTTTGATAGGATGCCTGAATGTAATGTGGTCATCAAAAGCCATGGTTGCTGGATATGCACAAACTGGGCAATGAACATAAGCTGTAGCACATATTATATACTCCATAAAAAAAAACTTGCGTTTAGTTAGAACTCTTATTTTGGCCCTCTATAACAAGATAGAGACTGTTATTTTACTTTATAATCATAATACATCTATCTCTCTTTTGTCATATAAAACTAATTGCCTTATTCTGTCTTCTTTTCTATAACAGATACATTGACAGTGATCTAAAATACTCCCTAAAAAATCTAGAAATGAAAATGAAAAGAAGAAAGCTTAAATCAATTATTGTGTTTTTTTTTAAATCTATATTGACATAAAAAAATCAATTTTTTTCAGAGAATAAAAATCCCTGCAACTATAATGAAATATGAATCTTAATACTTGTGCAGCTACTGGGAGGTGGAGCTTAGCCAATTGTCTACAACTTTCATAATACAAAGATTATATTCAACAAAAATAGATATGTCTTGAGAAACTTTATCAAGAGCATCTTTGAAAATATGCTTTGATTCAACATCTATAGATGAAGTGGTCTCAGATTAGGGACCTTCAATAGGTAGCCAATTCAAACAACTTCTTTTTACAAACCATTCAATTTAAAATAGTGGATAGGCTTTTTATTGACAAAGCTTATCTCTATTTTCTAATAGATGAGATAATTAACACATAACTTAAAATTTAAACTATCTCTGTAGCATAACTAACTCGAAATTACATATATATTAGAAAAAAAAATTAACAAAGACTTTGATTTCAGCTACCTCGGTAGAAACATCAGAATCTTTTCCTCAAAGGGTTTGCAAAGCTTCTCTAAACTCTTTCTCTTGTCCAACCTTTGCCTATAAGTGAATTATATAATCAATTGGGATTGTAAAATGGATTGTCTAAACTAAAACCACTAAGCAGAATTGTGCTTTGGAATCATGGATTGAGTTTCTCATAGCTTCACTCACTCTATTAACTACCTACATAAATCTAGTATGGTGTTGCCAACTAATAAGCATGTAACATGTAACCAGGGATAAGCTATAAAAAATAAAAATCTAACTCTAAAAGTACTAACAATTCACATAAATCACTGACCATGAGGAAATTATTAGGAAAAAGGGCTATTTAATAACCACTTGGGGGACTCTAGAATAAAGAAGAGACCTTCTTGCAAATATCATTCATGACACATATAATTGGACCAATGTCGAGTTTCCTAAAATGCAAAATAACAATCTCAATGCTGTGATTTTTACCAAATGTCAACCTGGATGGAGACCATTTACTGTTTATTGCAATATTTTATTTGATGGAAACATGTAAAACACATTACCTATAATAGCAAGTTTGCATCATGATACCAACATTCCAAGAAGATATGCTCTTAGTATCCCAATGGTTATTGAAAACTGTAGAGGAGTCAAGTAACAATGAATCTCATATTTACATATAGTATTACTTACTTTTAAGTACAATGATGTTGCTTCTAGCATTTAACTAATATAATTATGCTATTAAGATCATTTTCATATCTAAGGATGAAAATAGCTATTCAATATTTATGATGTTGTGGTATATATGATTAAAGACACTAACCCAATTTGTATTTGAGCACTCCTTTAATTCTTTAGATGGACTTCACCAATGTAGATAGGAACATAACCAGGAATTGAAAATAAAAGGAATAAAAACAATTGCAAAAATAAGCATAATCCAAATTCAAAATGCAACACACATCATAAATAAGTCAAGGTTAGCTATACTATACAAATAAAGATGTTGACTCACCCATTTTAATTATAATTCCATCTGTTAGCATAGTCATTCATAACTATAAAAGAATCGACAAGCATGGCATCCTTCAAGCCTTCTGTAGATCGATTGTTACTTGGTAGCTCTCCATGCTAAAGCCTAAAAATAGAAGTGATTTCCAAGACAAAAAAGAAGAAAAGACAATTCAACGTAATGTGGTCATCAAAAGCCATGGTTGTTGGATATGCACAAAATAGATATATGCCTAAACGTAATGTGGTCATCAAAAGATTGACACTACCCTATAGTCTAATTTCAAATTTATCAACTGCCAGAATAATCAAAGGTCCATTTCATGGCTACTATGAAAGAGACTACATTAATATTCTATAAACCTAAATCTCCAGGAAAGGAAATTTTAATCCTACAACATCGAGATGTTGAACCAAACTGTAACAAGAATTGACCCCATAGCTTAACCTACCAACATACATAAAGGTAAGTTTGTTGAAAAATTAGGTAGTTGAAACATCTCAAGATCTGTTAGTGACATCATCTATAAGATATTATGTATTTGAATTGATGTTCTCAAATATGCTATTAGTTATTATATATTGATCTTTTCATAAGACATCAACAAAAGAGTGGTAGGCCATGGAAAGAAAAACATAATCTACATGAAACAAGTTCAATCAACTAGTCCACATTTTATCTACCATGTGAGGGATGATTAAGATTTTATACATTCCAAGGATATTCAACAATACATAGGTTAATAAACCATTATATGGTAACAACATACATATGCATTTGATATAAGCAAAAGGTAAGAAATATTAGATGTCTCACCTAAATTGGTGTCATCAATTCTAAAAACTTCTCCCAACTAGATTGTCTTGTCCTTTTATTGTAATAGTATATACATGAAAAGTGGTACTTGAACATTAGAGAAAAGGCATAAGATAGTCATAGCTAAAGCAATGAATCAGTAAAGTATGTTGAACCAAGAGAAATAAAAAAAACTTTTCTTTTAAACAACATGCACCATGTATTTCCAAGGGTGCAGAGCTCTCACAATCTAGCTGCATGTAGTCAATGGATTATAGTCTCACTGGGCTTGTAGTTTTGTTTGTAATAAGTCCTCTTTGGCATAGAATGCATTGCTGTGAATGTTATTGGCACCAGGTTCTTCAACTTCAACATTCACCTCTACAATCTACATACATACATTGGCACTTTTTTCTCAGTTCACCAGTGTTCCTATTAATTACATGTATTAAATACCATTTTACCTTTTGCAATTAGATTATATCATTACAAAGTTAATATGGTAGCATCCTCCATGAATAAAGGTTGATTGCATCACATGATCAAAAGATAAGTACATTTCTAGCTAGTTCATTTTAGCTCTCACGAGATGATTATGTTGCTTTTCTTGTCTATTATGAAAACCTCACATTTTAGTTTGAAAACTTCACATTTTAGTTCTCCAAAGGCAATTAGATTGATCCTCCTTCTTCTAAACTAGTTCACTTTCTAGTTCCACTCATTGCTCTGTATCATCTTCTATTGTAATACTTTGTTTCTTGTTCAAATTATATGAATACAAGCTAGGCAAAATTGCCACGTCTTCATTCTTGTAATCTAGTATTTCTTGTTGAAATATACTCTCGACTCCAATGCCTTTTGCTAAATATTGGCAGCCTTACTGCTCATGTTACTATGAAGTTTTCCTCCAAATGAGCACTACATATTGGTTCCAAAATTGTTGGACGGGGGTGCAATTGAAGTCTGCTTTGAAACCCAACATATAGCCTTCTACATTTTGGTCTATGCTATTCATGTAAGAGGTTTGACAGAAATGTCAGTATGAGATAATTATAGTATTCTCTGATGCCAGTATATAGAACAAGTGAATTTTTTAATGAAAGTATGTGAAAATGCCCATGTATATTTGATCAAATTCATAGAAAATAAAGTATGACTGGGTGTTGATCATTGTTGATCTGAGGAAATAAATTCACTGAATATTTCATTATAAATCCACTCTTATGGAGCATATTCACTTATTGTGGTCTCACGGGCTTTTACCCTCATTGGATGTCCAAAACAAATCTAGCTTAATTCTTCCCATGTATAGCTAGGAAACAATGCCACATTCATTTATTTTGATCTTTCCAAACTACAAAGGAAATAAATGCAAAACCTACTATACTTAGAAATGGAACATTCAACATGTCATGAATATGTCTCTTTGAGAAAAAAAAATAGAGATATACAAGCTCGATGAGGTATCACTGAGACAGTCTTGCAACAAAATTTAGTAAATGCATCATGTAGTGTGCTACATTTCAAATAGAAATATTGGTTAAATGTGTTTAAAGAGTGAACTAAATGAAATTATTGATCTTTATGTTCAAACTTTAAATACTATAACCCCTTTCCAAGGTAGTAAATGACATCTGAAGTGAAAACTCTTATTTTTTTCCATAATGTGATATGGCTAATCCCACTAACCAATAAGTTAAGAGCACATGTTTTGAGAGTTCAAAATAGATGTGTCTTAGTTAGACCACCAACAATTTGAGATAACTAAATATTGCAAATAAATCATGTTCCAAGCATTTAAAAAATCAAAAGTTACTCTCCAACATGGAATGGAGATATATGGTGTCATGGTGAAAACAAATACAAAAGACAGTTATGAGTGCATAGATCATTTAGCTGAAAAGATACAATCAGGTCGGTGAGATCACAGTCATAAGATATTATCCATAGTAGTCTGTAGTTAAGAGTGCTTGAGTTGGAGTAGTACCGAGATGGGTGACATCCCAACAAGTCCCGGTGCTTCACCTCTCTGAACATAAACTAGATGTAATGAGTGTTAAGTGTTCCATTCATTCTCATCATAGATGGATTCTTGTAAAATCCCACTCATAAAATATGGGTTGATGAGTTTTTCTTAAGATTACACACTTGAATCCTGATAGCAATATCACAAGAAGAAGAGCAGTCAAGAGATCCTAGGCTCCATTTGAAAGTATCTGAGCTTTAAGGTATAAGATGTAGTTGTATACTAAAGATGGTCATGGTGTTGGCAGTGAACTAAAGAGGATAAATGTTTACAAGTAGATAAATGATAGCAACATAGTGCATGAAAATAGTCTCATAATACAAGGACAGTCTGAGATGCCAAGGATTAAAACAATGGTATTCACTATCAACACAAAGACACCAATGAACAAAAGGCATTACAAATGGTGATGTGTTTGTAGTCATGAAAATGACATGAAGCTAATGAACAATCATCAAGGACATCAATCAGAGAGAAAATATTAAGAGAGCGGATATGAAGAAGTACATTGGATTTCAATGCACCATGACAGAGTGAGATTGACTGTCACAATGAGCATAGTTTTGCTTTCAGGAAGGGAAAATTAGTATCCAAGGAGCTAAAATCCATAATTAGGAGCATGGAGACATATTACATGATAATAGTCAAAATCTCTTCAACAGGGATTATTCATAGATAGATATGGCTTCTCTTGAGAAGATCCATGCAATTCCTTTGAAAAGGAGTCTCATGATTGTCAATCAAAATTTTCTATTGTATTAAAAAGTTCTCTTCATTGTTCTAACCATGTTGGGGTAGACGAATGCAGCCAATATGGGGAAGGGCTTGATAGTAGAAGGAATCAATGAAGAATAAAGGGTACTTCATAGTAGTTATGATAGCTAAAGCAAGTAAAAAAGTTGCAATTGTTAACAATAGCAACATATATTTTGTCAGAGTATAGTCATTTGACTTCTTGGTGCAAAATTGAGCAAGGAATGAGACTTTGAAGGACACACAAGTACACACCTAGTCATAATATCCCAAGTTGTAGTTTTCTCTACTTTTTAAAAAGCTTTTTGGGATTTTTAGATCTTACTACATCAGTCTCTAGACTAGCCACACCCTTTGGGATAGAAATCGAATCAATCTATATTGTTGTGTTCCTTTTTTGGGCCATTTCTAAGTATAAAAACTTGTGAGGTTAGCCTATAATCTAATTATTTTGTAAAATCTTCCTTATAGCTGAGCATTCAAAGATTTTGCATATCACTATTGCAAGGTATCATATTTATTTGTTCCCATGAGCCCTTCCCTTATCACATCCCATCCTTAATTTTAGTTAGTTCATGATGTTATACTGTCCAATACAATTATTTCAAGCTTGATGATGAAGATATGGAAGCAATGGAGCACACTTTTATAACATTATCTAGGAATTGCAACTGTTTGCAGCCCAGGAGATAGTTACTATAATAAATGATGTGATGAGGGGATGGTTAGCATCATAAAGAACATGACGAGAAAAGAAAATATTTCCCACCAAATGTGGAGGAGATAAAAGGTCATAAAGCACAGTTAAACATATGACTAAATGGAAGGTGAAAGGGAACCATCCAGTAATGGTTTAAGTTTCTCCACAAGAATGAAATGGAGCCATATATCAGCTATGCTTAGATATCTTAGATCTATAATAGTCAAGATAAGAAATCAACGTAAATAATGTTTTTCTATCAATAAATTAAGGATTCTATTTGGGCCCGCATCAACAATATAAAAGAAAAATTTACAATAAAAAATTGGTTATCCCAAAAACCCATGCAAAGTTTTCAATGCTAACAATTTGTCAATTACCAATACAAAATCTTATTCCAACACTACAAGGTAAAATTACTGCAAAACCAACCTACTTTAGACAAGAAAGTTAAAACTATAATGCCAGTGAATCCTTCCACTTTAGGAACCCATGCACACATGCAACCAAATATAGTCAGCATAACTAAAAAACTATAGAAATCTGAAGGACTACGCTCTGCATGCACAACTGCAGCACCGTTGTAACTATACTCCAACCTGCTCTAGACACCTGGCTCCATTAAGGTCTAGTTCTCAGAATGGGTAACCCTATTCCTGGAGGAAGCTGACAAGTTGAAAAGGCTCCCCACTTCCAAGAATCCCTTCCTCAAGATACTCTTTAAACTCTCAAGGTGTTAATATTCTTGGCTAGATCATGGAAATAGAGTCAAGCTCCTCATTTTGGGAGCATATGATTGAAACTCCCTGCACAGAGTTGCCAACCTCAAACTAGGACTTCAATTGCACCCACTAAAGCTTCCTCATACTGAACAGGAAGGAACACATTTTCCACTCCCAACAGTACCCCAATTACAGTTTTGAATACACTCATTCACATTTGCATCTAGAACCATAGCCTCCAATTGGGTAGAAGCTCTAGTCTAGCACAATCCCACACTACCATATCCATCTTGTCCAAGGACTAGGTTAACCAAATCTATGAGTGTGCTAATTGGGGATGAAAAAAGTATTCATAGATGGTGATTGCAAACTGGACATCCATTATGTGAGGATCAACATTCTGAAAGGGCCAAATCATCAAAGCACAAAAATGTAACTCAAACATTCTAGAGCAAGAGACAAGCCTCACCTTCAAAAAAGCCACTCACATGGTCCAAGTTGGAGTAGCCACCTATCACACACACTAAAGGAACTTTAATATAAATGTGACACAAGAAACAAAGCCATTCAAAAACTCTGTAGTAATTATAAAATCCTCCAACCTGCCCAAAAGAATTTTTGTATCATTGTAAATTATTGGTGGATGAATATGAGAGAGGAGCAAAAATTAGGGGTACAATTTTTGACATGGGGTAAATAATTTGCTAAGAGATTGGAAGAGAGGAAATCTCATTCCTTCAAATTATCAGTGATCCTTGTGGAGTTGATCCTCGTGGAAAAGGGAAACAAGGTAATTTGCATATTTGCCAAATGATTTACTGCTTTATTAGACTCCCAATTCTAGTGAAGAGAAGCAATTTCTTCAAAACATTTACCCACAAGACAAGCCTCAGACATGATACCATGTAACTTCCAATCTTATAGCCTAACTATGTTTCCATCTTAAGAACCTCTAACACCACCCATAGCTCCCCTTCATTGTTGGACCTAGTCCCAAGCAAGAAAGAATTGCCTTTGGCATACTGCATTTAGCACAATAAAAGAAAAGCTCTATCCAAACAAATAATGGTTTTTCTGCATCAAAATTCAACTTTAGTAACTCTCCAAAGATAGCCTCCAAGATGTCCCTAATCATTTAATTCAATGTTTGAATACCTAATCATTTAATTCAATGTTTGAATACGTTATTAATGGGCTTAATGGGGTTACTTGGATTAGTAAAGGTTATAGGATGATAAAGATTATCATTAAAACCTTTAAAAGTCTTTTGTTTTGGCATTATATGTTTAGGTTGTCGAGTTGACAACTTAGTTGTCAACTTGACAACAAATCTCTAAGTATTTTATGTTAGTGCACAGTCAATTTTGACTATTGCATACAGTTAGGGGAGTTATTTAGAGGTTGGCATCAGTTTCTTGGAGTGTAGAGGTTGTTTTAGGAGTGATTTCATGTGAGTGAAGAGAGATGAAGGTTGATTTGTAATGGCAAAGAATACTCCTTATAAGTTTGCCAACCTTCCTTTGTTAGAAAATTTAAACTTAGAACAAAATTCTTGAATCAGAATAGATGATGAAGAAGCAGATAAGGAAACTTACCTGATCACCAGGATTTAGACTAGCTTTGTCTAAATCTTCATCATAAATGGTTTGCGGTAGATGAGAAGACCAGAAATTCCCCCAGTCAATATTGACAACTTTATCAACCAATACAATTCTCAGGAAAGCTCTACAAATTCAATAACTTGCAAAGTAAAGATAAAATTATGTACTGAACTTGAAACCTTCTTTTGCACTAACAATGAATAGATTCTTACCATTCCACCAGATTTTGTAAGTTGGCATTTAATTATTGCATCTACTCGTTCCACATAGCATGCATTTGTTCCAGTTCCAAGAATGACTGCAGCCATGACATCCTCATCATGATAGCATGCCCAAGAAAGTGTCCCAAAGGTGTCTACAAGGTTTTAGTTTCTGGTGGATGATTAAGTTTGTTGCTACAGGTGTAGGTTGATATCCTCTTTCAGATCTTGAGTGCCATAGTATTTCTTCTTTGCATCACTGACTTTTTGGAGTGTAAGGGTCAAATTTGTTTACTGATTTCTAATATTCGACTATGTATATTTTGGCTAGGTATTCCTTTTACTTGGTTTAGGGTAGTTGTAGATTAGGCTCTTCTCTTTTAGTGATCAATCCTTCCTTTTCTAGTTCTTCTCTTTGCTACTTTCTTCTGCCTTTGTGGCATTTTTTGTAAACTCTTATTTTAATATTAATATATATAGGCATTAGCGTTTTGTTTTAAAATTAAAATTGGTACAAACTTGCCTCATCTTACTTTTGTATAGTATAGATCAAATGGAAATCTATCTACAATAATGGATAAAAAAATATATGCAGAAAAGATCAACAAAAAATTAATTATGGTTTTTTTGCAAATGTATCTTCCTAGCTAGAAATTTATGGCACATTATTATCAAGTCCTCTTTGACTATGAGTGCTGCCCATATCTCTACACTTAGCATAAGTTCCTTAACTTATTATTGATACTCTATCATTGTGTATTAGATTTCAAGATATACTTTATAGTTATAATAGAAAATTTGTGAAACTAAGGGAACATTAATATTTCAAAGAAAATGAGGTTGTAAGGATTCGATAGCTAGTTCATGCAAGGAGCATTCCATAATTCAAACCATATCAATGAATTAAGCAAAGAAAATCCAAAGGAAGTGGAAGGTCATACCATGGATATGACTTGCTAGATTTTATGCACTCATATAACTTGATAAAATAAGTTTTTCATGCTCCCTTTGTCCCCAATAATAACCCCTCAAAGAAACTAGATTTGGATGCCTTATGTTTGCAAACTTCTTTGCTTCCCTGACAAATTCCTTTTTGTTCTTAGCCAAGCCCTCCTTCATCCACTTCACTCTCAAAACATGTCCATTGTCTAGGTGTCTTTATAAGAGGTACCATGATTGCTTCTCCCCAAAACCTCAATACATGCACGAGATAGCTCCTCAATTGTGAATGATAATGTATTATCCAGAAAGAAGAGATCCCTAGCCAATTGATTAGGCAATTGAACATTCAAGATAATAGGGTGCTCTGAGGAAGAAGAAATATCTGTGCTGCTAGTCTTCACAGATTCAATACCCTTGGCTTTAACATATGAAGTTTCTTGTACGATAGCCGTAGTGGTGAGTCCTTTGGGTTCAATAGCTATAAGCCTCTTATCAAGAGCTAGCAAATGATCAGCTAAAAATTTCAAGGGCACTGGAGGTGAAGGATCCACATCTTTATGAAATTCATAATACCTAGCATTAGATGGTTATCCTTTATTTTTGTCTTTTGTATTAACTTTCTCACAAAAGTCAACATATCTACTTAAGTGTTGTGTGGAAGAGTTTCTTCTATAGTACAAAAATAGAGCAAGACCAACAAGTAGGGTAGATCTAGCAGTACACATTCCAATTATTATTGCTTTAATATCTGCTCCAAGGCCCTTCTCATGTCTCCCCCTACCATTGGTTTTAGGTCTGCCACCAGGTAAGCTAGAAACCAATGGAAAAAACAAATGAACATTGCCTAGAAAAAGTGAGGAATAAGGGAACTTTCTCAAGTTTTTCAAAAAATAACCTGACAAGTCATTATAAGATAGATTCAATGCTTTTAGATTGGCACATATCTTTTTTGGTAATTTCCCTGTTAACTAGTTGCAACAAAGGTTAAGATTCGTCAAAGCATAAAGCTTACTAACTTCACTTGGTATCATACCAGAAAATTGATTTCTTGCCAAATTTAGTGACCTGAGACTGTGAATGGCACCAATTTCTTGGCCCGAATGAAACCATTTAGTTGGTTGTATGATAGATCCAGTGATTCCAAGGTTGAATATTGATTCACTGTTTGTAATGTGGCAGGACTAATTGGTTGAATATTCTGTAGAGGATTCTCCCTGTAAAGTTATTTCTAGACAAGTGTAAATGTGCCAAGGTCAGTGAAGGAAAAAGGTTTTTCAAAAGAGGCCCATTTAGTAGGTTGAAGCCAAAGTCAATAGTTCTAATCCTGGAATATGTCCCTAGCACAAGAGGAAGAGGACCCACTAAGGCATTGTGTGATAAATTCAAATGGATCAATCTCAAAAATGGAGAAGTATCATTGGGCAAGGACCCTGTAAATGAATTCTGACTCAGATCAATCATTTCCAAATCATTCCCCTAGGTTAGATACAAACTCCCAGATAAAATGTTATTGCTCAATTCCACAACTGCACAGCTACCAAATTTTTGTGGGAATACACCAAATAGTAGATTTGAGGAAAGATTAAGAATGCTAAGGGATTTTGATGTGATCATGCTCATGGAACCTACAACATTAACAAATCATAATGAATTAGGAAGCTATGGGAAAAATAATCTATAATATAAGACATCTAAAATCTCCTTTGTGTATCATATTAGTTAGTTAACCTAAAAATTAATATAACACATACTGTTCTAAAAAAGTCTAGCCATTGATCACATAAGAACTTTGCAATGTCAATGACAGAGACAATTGCTTTCCAATGTTTCCATTCACAAATTCCTTTGAGATTGGATTTATATGTAGGGCAGACACATAAAGGCATCAATAATACAAACCACACCATAAGAGAAATCACATCAAAAGCCTAAGTGTCTTATCAGTATGATCAATATGAGTGAGTAATTAATAGTACTCTAACCAAGAACCCAAGTGCTACTGGGTTTGACTCAACTCCTTATAAAAATAAGAAGAATTACACACTTACCTAGATATTGTGAATTTGCACACTAAGTATGAAACTGAAACTGAAACTAAAAATACAACTAAATTTGAAATGTTGGTACTTTAAGATGGCATTCAGTAAAATGTTTGAAAAGGCTTTCACTAATGGCTAAATTAAGGATTATGCCTTGATTTATTGGCAGTTCCACTGTCAATATCCTCCAATTATGCATAGGCTATGACCAACACAAACAACAACTATATTTTGTACTTAATGCATGAATTAGGGTTGGTATTTAGTAATCAAGAGAATCAAACTATTGATTAGAGACAATAATTCACAAAGCAACAACCAAAAACCATACCATTTAGCAAGCACGACTATCAGATATAGAAACAAAAATGGTAAACAATACATTTTGAAAATTTAAAACAAATAGAGCTACTTGCTTTTAATCATTTTTACCTGCACGCTTATTTTCAATGAAAATTATATAGCAATAACACTACTCACATGAATAATAAGACAATATGGAATAAAGAAATGATAGGAAAGTAAAGCTCCTAGTGATGAAGGTATAAATGCTTCTAGTGAAGACATTATGGAATAAAGAAATGAAGGCATGGGTTCACTGGCATTGAAAAATTCACCATTTGAATTTTCACTGAAGCTATGTGTTTATATGTAATTTGACTTCAAGAAAATTAAACAAAAGCATGTAGAGAGGAATATCTTGCAGATGAACAGACTCACAAAAGACATGCTGCTAAACTTACAAAGAATACAAGAAGCTATGTGAATGAATAAGAAAAATCTCCAAAAAGAAGAAGATATAGGATGGTCTCTAACAGTATCAAGGTAACTGTAGTTCTATGGAAGACCAAACCTCTGGTTGCCCACATCAAACATCTTGGTCATCTTTGCTTCACAATGCAGACTCTGTTTGAAAAACTTCAATGCTGACTATCACAATAGAATAGTTGCTAACTATGGTTTCCATGCTACTTTGCATCAAATTCAGTTATGCGATTCTATGCATAAGTGATATTATATTCTAAAATTTATTACATCATTACAATCACAAAAACTCCCAAACTTGGTAGAAATACAATATATCCTATGCTTTTCTGCAAACATTATACTACAATATAAATAAGTCTTAATTAATCAAATAAAAAGATTAGCTAAAAAATTATGTATTTCAAATTATTTCATTCCCTCAAAATACTTCAAAATAAATATATTAAAGATGTAGGTTGGTGTATTTAAAACTATGAAGCAACGCTTAGACTAACTAGGAAAAAAATCCTCCATACACTAAGCAATAAGTTAATTGTTCTTACTTGAAAGGTTGTTGTGGCTGAGATCCAGTTCATTTAAAGCCAAAGTATCCTGTACAAAAAGTGCATTTGGAAAATTACCATTTTTTTAACCTAATGTTGTTAGATACAATAGAGAAAACAAATGTTGATAAACCTAATGCATTCTAAATAGATGATCTTAGTGGCCATAAACTACAGGGTGGTTGATTCTTACCTCCTTTCTCCTCTCTTGTTGACCCTACGCCAAACTCCTGCCCATTGCAGTCGCACGCGCGAAAACAAAATGAACACTGCCTTGCCCTTTTTTATTATCTTTGTTAAACATAACAATGAAATAGGAAATTGTCCTTTTTCATTTTAACATTGTAAGCTCGTGTTGGTCGCAATTTTGACCAACATGGGCATGGATTTAAAAAAAAAGAAAGATATTTTTCCTTCCATATTCTAACCAATCTAAAACATTTTAATAGATGGTAAAAAAATTTGTTCAAAAATTGAGATCAAATGTACTAGTGTGTTGCAGTGGTTGCCACAACCAACTCGGCAAAAGCTTTCTTAGAGCTCAATGGTATAAAAGCTTTTCTTGGAGAATGAGGAAATGAGGCCATCATTTCTACTATAATCTTTTCTAGGTCAGTTTCCTCAATACTTTGTATTTTAGGGAGACTTTCTTCTATAGCTTCCTATTCTTCCTCCTCATCGTCCATATTTACATAATCTTTCATTTCCACATCTTCTTCATCATCATTTTCATCATCTTCCTTGTCATCTTCATCATCCTTGTCACTAACTTGAACAACAAGATCAGTCGGTTGATGAAGTTTGTAAATATTCTTCCATGTGGTTGTAGCTATCTTCACCACATATTCAATGTCATTAATCAATATCATACATGTGTTGAATTTAAGAGTGAGCTTTTCTTCATTTTTTTTCATAGATTCTTTCACCTCTTTGTCACTAAGACTTGGCATGAGTTACCTCAGAGTCTATTCAAATATATCTCTTGTAGTCTTCTTAGCATGTTTCCATCTAGGCTTGATTGCTTGCATAAGCTCATTGGGAATTTTCTGTACAAGTTGATCAAGAGAGTATTTCTATTTACCCAATTTTGTCATTATCATGTCTTCAACCTTCTTTTTCTCATCTGCATTCCTAGTTTCATATCTAAGAGATACAATTTTTTTCATTTCAGCTCCTCCTATTTCTTTTAATTTTTCCTGAAATGTAGGTGGAGGCCTTTTCAAAATAATTTCCTCGACATCCTCCTCACTTGACTTCATTTTCTTCCTAGATTTTGATGGCCTTCTTATGAATACTTTAGAGGATGACTTAGTAGGTTTGGTTATGATAACCTTACCTTTCTTCTTATAGGATCTTCTTCCTCAAACTTTGCTTCTTCTACTTCATCCTTTACTTCATCTTCTTCAACATCATCTCCCTTTCCTTCAGTCAATAGGAAAGTAGAACTTGCCTGCCTTAGGTTTTCTATCCTCTTCTTTCCTGTGTTAACTACTTGAGGAAGTTTAATTTCAAGTTCTATCCTCACCTTGGCTTCTTCATAAGTACCAAAATATGTAGCCTTGGGATCCACAAGTTCATTAGTAGTGCCTCAATTATATCTTTGGTGTCATCAATGTTAACCTCATAGTTTAGAGGCTTAACCCACACCACTCTAGGTCTGACTGCTTGAATGTACATTTTGTCACAGTCTACCATGAAAAAAATATCATCCTTGTAGTCTTCTACAAGTTTCTTTGGTATTCTATATCTATTATTCATCTTTTCCTTGAGAATCAAAATAGTTGTCTATGATACTAAATTTTTTTTCACCCATCTCTACTACATATTCATTAATCTAATATAAGAATAGTACATCTTTTCTCCATTTGACTGAGCCTTTAAAAGGAAAGAATTTTTGCACATAGAAGAATAAAAAAATTAAGAGTGAACCAAACTTACACAAATTGTTTTTTGAAGTTCTGATGCTCTCCATGTTCTTGTTGAATTAATTCAACATTAAATCAACAAGGTCAAAGGGTATGTTGTTCTTCATTGCCTTTAGAACTATATCAACTACCTCACATGATACACTATTGAGATGACTAGAGCTATAGATTTTATGAGCGATCACATGAATTCCAAATTTTAGTTCCATGTCAATTAAATTGCTGATCTTCATTCCTCTTCCATCCCACTCAGCAAGAGTCTTGTTTTCCAGTTCTACCTAACATAGGGTTTTGGTAGTCTTGGCTTTGTTCAACATTGGGAGCCCTATGATTATATGAATCATTTTCTTTATGATTTAAATAGGCTGCTCCAACCATAAGTTCCCATTGTGTACTCAGCTAAGGATAAACCTTATCCATTTTATTTGAAAGTCTTGGGGCATATGTGGAATGTGTGTTAAACCCTTGGTCTCAAAATTTTGATGCTTGGGTTTCAACACACGATTCACACATAAATTTTCCAGAGTCTCATCCATCTCTAGGGTTCCAAGTTCTTGTATCAAACAATGAAAATATGAGTGGATATCATGAATAAGTAATACCATGGGTAGAATCTATGTTTGAGTTCCAGTTGGGTCAAGTTTTTTTTGTAATTGTTAGACTCAAATTGAAGTCTGGTACCTTCCAATCGATTCCTCAAACCAACATCTCAGATCCTTTCCAGGTTTTTCTATTGGAAGATGCCATGCTCGATAGGGTTTTTGAAAACATGAAAAATCTTCAACAACAAACACACATATTTCTTGGAAGCACAAAAGTTTCTCTTTGCAAATAGCTCTCAAAAATTCATGGTGAAAAATGAATTCAATTTCCTTCCTTTTAACAAATTTTCACTTCTCAAATGCCATAAATGTTTAGTATGTTTGCTTATTCAATGATAGACTATTTTCCACTTGATTCAACCTTAATGCTCAATAGAGTCATTCATAACTCGGTGGTCTCATCATTACTTGGTGTCCACATAATATTTTGGTGTATCCCAACCTTTCTTGGCAAGGTCTTGCAACCTGACCTAACTCATTAAGGTCTTAAATTTTTGAAATCACTTTGTGATCCTTTTGCATCTTGAATGTTGATATGGATCTATTCTTCTTGCTGGCTAGAACTGATGTAAGATGTCTACTTTAGAATCTCAGTTCTAGTTATCCTCGTAGGGAATTCATGTCAAGATGCTTGAGTCACCCAACTCTTGAGTGACATCTACTTCATGACTCAAACTTGCATTCTTAGAAGATTTTGGAATCCATTGCTACTTTGTTTGTTTTTTGATATTGTCATCTCTACCTTTCTTTTCATTTTAAATTCTTGCAGTATTCATACAGTTCTTGACAAGATTTCCAAGTTCTATACAAATAAACCATCTTCTAATTGTGTCTCTTTTCCTCATGTGATGTTTCACACAATTTACTCCAATGTGCCCAAATTCTGCAGAGTAGTAGAATCTATGCCATGTGTTGTAGTCCCATCCAAATATAGTTTTTACAATTTGTTCTACTAGATTTAGTATCTTGATTTTACATTCAGAATATTTGTGTCCTTGTTTCTTGCACTTATGACACTTACCTTCAAACTTAGGTTTCTCCTTGCATTCACTTGCTCTATGACCATGCTTATTGTAGTTGTAACACTTTCCATTGAATTTTTCTTTATCATTATTCCAATATTCATTTTATGTATGACCTATCTAACCATAATATTATAAGTAAGTATTTGAATCTTTTGAGCCCCTTGCTTGGATGATTCACTTTCTTCTGTGTATCCTATTCCTACTTTGCCTTTGTGTCTATATTGACTTTGCACATTCAACTGATTCATGTCTTCTTGAGATTCCAACTTTCTTTAATTGGTTTGATTTTTAGTATTTAGATTATTCTGTAGTCTTTCATTCTCAGTTCTTAGATTCATGAGTTCTTCATTTACATTAGTGAGTTGATCAATGAAGTCTGCTTGCTAAAGGGATAGATGTTGAATTTCAATGTTCTTTTCTTCTATCTCTTCTTTGGCTTTGTCTTTTTCTCTCATGACTTCACATAATCTTACTAACTAGATTTTTTTTTTCTCCTTTTAGCTTTCTGACTTCTTCTTGAAGATTGGAATTCTTTTCTAATAGGTCTTTGATTGCTTCATCAAATTTATCTGAATTTATTTCTAGACAGATATCTTCAATTCTTTCTTTAGTATAGAGATTGTCATTCATTTTTACTGCAAGATTTTTCCTTCTTTTCAATGATTGAGAGAATTTCTCCTTTTCTTTCTTTATTTGACCAATGGATAATTCCAAATCCAACTTTTCATTTTCAATAGCCTTATCTATCCTATATACCTCCATTGCTTGTGATCTTTGCTCAAGTTGCTTAACTTCTTCTTTGAGAACCACATTGCTTTGATACCAATTGTTGGAAATATGAGGTAGACAAGGTTATTGAGAGGAGGGTGGGGGGGGGGGGTGGGGGGATGTAATCAGGAACCAATAAAACTTCAACTTATTTCATCAATTAATCCTTCATATAATATTATGATCTAATTGCATGCAAAAAGAATGGAAGTAGCAAAACATTCATAACACTTTGACACAAGATATTATGACACAAAAACCTTCCAAATAGTAAGTAAAATTAGGGTGGGATGATAACCACAAGATTTAGTACTACAATTTAAAGTTGGCCAGTTAAGGCTTACAATTGATCACTTCTGATGATATGCTCTATTAGGAGAAATAAAAACTACTAGGTCCACCTTGTGAAAGGATTTAAAAAATATACAATAAAGTATGGACTTGGTAAAGAGACTTGACAAATACTGTTAAGTCTACCCTATTAAAGGATTTACCTAATACACCTGTCAGGATGAACTAGTGGTTGATCTTTGATCTACAACTCTAATTTGTTGGTTGAGATTCTTTTGAAATGTGAAGATCACCTTGTTGTGATAGATAAATCTTTGTTCTCCCTTATATTGCTTTTAGCCTTTTCAACTCACACTTCTACTCTTTATATATGCTCCATCCTTCCTTTCTAATTTCTTTGGATATGATACAATTCATTACATATATACCAATCCAAATCATAATTCATTAAAGTTGGCTACAACATAGATTTCCCTTAAGATCACAAAGTTGGCCCAACTACTAGCACTTAGGTTCTAAAGAAAAACTTGGTAGTGTTCTGATGCTTGACAACCATTGTCAACACTTGACATCATCATGCACTTGGTAAATGTAGAAGCTCGATTCATATTAATCACTTCTGAGTAGCTTGAACTTGGTCAACATTTGTGTGACTTGATGAACATTGCAAAACTTGACATATAAACTGAATCACTTGGTTGACACTTTATGGCTTGGTCAACACTAACACTATGAGCTCGGTATAAATTGAATCACTTGGTTGACACTTCTTGGCTTGGTCAACACTAGATTCACATCACTGACACTGTGAGCTTGATAGACACTGGAGAACATGGTTGACATTGTGCAACTTGATTAATATTGTGAAGCTTGGTTAGCACTGTCACTAACCAGCTCAGTAGATACTACTCAGTGTGAACTGAATGTACATTCTGAAACTTGGTAGTAACTTTAGCACACGGTAACAACTATATTACTCAGTAGTAATTGTATATAGACTGCTTGGCTTGGTAGTAGCTTAACCAATTAACTAAGTGTGAGTCACTAATAAACAAACTTGACCTTAATTTCAATATTCTTTCCCTCCTTATGACTATTTAACATTTGCATATGTATCCATAATCTCATATAATAAAATTATAGTAAACATATCTAATATATTTCATCATGATTACATAAACACATCATCAAAGAAAAATATTTGACACAATGATTTGGTATCACAAAAACACTTAGAGGGAGCACTGTGGTTGGGACGACAAACACAAATCCTCACTATTGCTCTATAAAGGTTCCTTGTTAGGGAATACAATGATGTCACTTCTAGTGACTTTCTCTATTAGGAGTAGCACAAAATAACCTGTTGAATTCTACCTTTTACAAGGATTTTTCAACACTCTTTATGTGTGCATTCTATAAAGAGATTTATAATAAAGAACCATCAAGCCCACTTAGTTAGGATATTTTTCTACTACAATGGTGAGAAAGTAAAAGTAATAACTTAATTGAAATGCATCTTACTTTTCTTATTCAGATCTCCTATATGTGAGAAAGTAACAATAGTGACCTTTTATGACTGTTGTCTTGAATTTTTCCTTTTCCATGGCTTGGTACTTCTACTTTGTAGTAGATTATTTCCTCTATCATTCCATCAGCTTAACCATGATTCTTAACCTATCTCCACAACTCAACATAAAACCTTAATCTAGTTAGGATGTGTCCTTATATAGGAATATTTTTTCTCCATAATGTATAACGTAATTAGGATCTATTAACTTCTAGAGTTCACATTTGATTAAGATCTGTGATTCATATTCATCCTCATCATCATACTCATCATTCTTAAATTTTATTGGTTTACATTTGGCATTGGGATCATCAATAATCAAATCTCTATTCCCAGTAAATCTCTTCAAATCTTATCCTCAATCTTGGTAACATGTTTTATTGCACAGTAGGATCCAAATGCATTGATTTTAGTGAATTCACAAACATTTATGTCTGTCCTATGCAACTTGCTAACACCTTATACTATTGCTCGGTTATGATGATATCCTTAAGTAATAAAATTTATTAGTTACCATTCTTGGTTTTCTTATATAAACCTTCACTTGGTTAATATGTATATTCTCAATTACTATATCATTTAGTAGCAACTGCACTCAGTTATCATTCTTTTTAACAATCATACTTTTCTCAATTCCTTCTTATACTCATACTTTTCTTTGTTTCATCCTGTACTCGATAACTATATCGTTTAGTAAGAACTACACTCAATTATCATTATTTTCAATGTGTACAATTTATTCTCATAAGAGATGGATTCATGTTGAATCACTTCTCATGAAACATGGGTCAATGAGTTTGACTTAGAACTACACAATTAAATCTTGATAGCAATGTCATAATTTGACTTGCTATGCAAATTATCTCCTACTTATCAATTGATGAGATTAAGGGGATTTCTAATGAATGGTTCATAAGGAACCACACTTGGTGAAGGTTTTGTAGATGGGGTTGTAAGAAAAGTGGGTTTAACCATGGAGGAAACTCTGTAGTCAAGTGCACTCAACATAGAGTAGGACTTGGATGGGTAACCTCCCGAGAAGTCCCAATGCTTCACCTCTTTGAGCATCACCTAGATCCAATGAGTGCTAAGTGATCCATTTATTCTCATGAGAGATGGATTCATGTTGAATCACTACTCATGAAACATGGGTCAATGAGTTTGACTCAAAACTATATAGTTAAATCTTGATAGTGTTAAGTTTTGGAGGATTGATGTTGCAAATGTAATGACATTGCCTATTCAAGGTATGTGTTTTTCAAATGCAACTTCCTCTCACATTTATATTGAGCATAGGACATGAATAGACATGTCTATTCAATAATTAGATACTTAATATTAATCACAATATATTAATTTATTCATTTATATATGTATGTTTATATCTCTATATATATAGTATTAATTTCTCTCAAATAATAATAAACTTACATATATAAATTATATCTAATATATGATGAATAGACATATATAAAGGATAAAGGCATTCGAATTGACTAAAACTTTAACATTCCCTCTTAGTAAAGAAGGATAAATATATTTTCATAATCAAAGGTAAAGGACAGTTAATATTTTGAATAACCCAAAGATGATCAATAAGGTGACATCTAAGCTCTTAGTTACTAAAATATCTAGTATGCATTTATACAAACAACCTAAATATAATCAAAATGATGATTTTTAAGCTCTTAGATGTTAGTCTCACAAAATGCATACTTACCTCATACCCAATATGCATCTATGGAAACAAATCAAAGACAATCAATTTAATGATATCTAAGCACTCAGTTGTAAGTCTCACAAGATGCATATTCTCATGGTTTTAGTATAACACTTACACAAAATGTATAACATGGAGTTTAGCTAACTAAAGCTACCACACATCAACAATCCCTCTAGGATGGTGATCTGATTAGGATCTAGGACTATTACAGAGGAAAGCTTAACATTATTACATAAAGTAAAATTTCAAAGCGTTAATTAGAAGATTAGCACAACTTAAATGCTTAAATGAACAAAGCATAAAAAGGTAATGACTGAAAGAAAGTGAGTAGAGAGACATAAGACAAAACACAATTGATAACGGAGTTCGTCCGCGGGTCGGACTACATCTCCGGGTCCTGCTCCAATAGAGGGATCGATCCAATTTACTTAGAAAGAAGGTGAGGGTATAGTTCCCTCACTTTACCAATCTCCATCCATCTTGCCTTGCTTGGATGCATCCCCTTCACTCCCACTCGGAGGTATTCAAATGGTCCTCTTCATGAAGTTCTGACATTCCTATCAAGGATGACATCTTGTGGCAATTCTGACATGTACTTCGGTGAAAGGTCATCAACTGACAGAACTTGAACACTAACGTCTTCATCCAAGATCATTGGAGGCTCATACAACTTCAGATTCTCAACATTGGAAACTGAGTAAATTTGCATGTATGGAGGAAGATTAAGGCGAAAAGCATTGGTACCAATCTTTTCCAAGATCTCAAAAGGACCATACCTGATAGGCTTGAGCTTCCTTCCTTCACCTTGCATTCTTTCCTTGCTGATATGTAACCAAACTCTGTCACCAACTTGGAATTGGTGATCAATGTGATGCTTATCATGGCAAGCCTTATATTTTGCTTGGCTTTGCCCCAACTGTGCTTCTACTACCTGATGGATTGCTTGGACCTTCTGGATGAACTTTAAAGCCTTTTCTACATCATGGCGTCCATCTACAACATCGTCCTTCCCAAAAGCAAAATCTATTGGTGTCTTAGGCAAGTAACGGAAGCAAGTCTCAAAAGGAGACCTCTTTGTAGAAGAGTGTGTCGCATGGTTGTAAGCATGCTGCACATAGTGAATACTTTCATCCCACAACTTAGGATGCTTGTTGTAGTAACCTCTAAGTAGATGCACAACTGTCCTGTTCACTACAACTGTCTTGTTCACTACCTATGTCTGTCCATCGGTTTGTGGATGGAAGGCTGTACTCTTCTTCAGCTTAGTGTCCATGAGTCCCCACAAAGATGACCAAAATTCCCCTAAGAATCGAGAATCTTGATCTGATACAATATAAGTGGGTAACCCAAAATGAACTCATACATTTTGAAAGGACAAATGAGCAGTCAGTTCAGTAATAACTTTCTTTTTACAAGGCATTAAAATACACATTTTGCTGAATCGATCAACTACTACATACAAATAATCATGACCCTTCCTAGACATAGGTAAACCTCCCACAAAGTCCATAGACACTTTCCCATTGACGGGATGGTATAGGTAATGGTGTGTACAAACCTAATTTCCTATTACTTGGTTTGCTGGTTGCACACATTACACATCCTTTTATATACTTAGTGACAGTTTCCTACATATGAGGCCAATAACAATATTTTTGCAATTGAGCTAATGTCTTACTTACCCCAAAATGTCCTGCAATCAAAGAGGTGTTTGCTTCACGGATTACATGTGCCTGCTCATCTTTAGGAATGCATAGTTTTCTCAAGTGCTACAACAAATTATCCTGTACATACTAATCTTTCTCTTCTACATGTTTACCCTAGATTAAAGCTGCATAGATATCCTTAAAGTTTGCATCATTAGTATATTGTTCTTGAAAACTTTCATGAGCCATACAACTATTTTGAAGGATTATCAAAGCATTCTGAACAGGAGGTCTAGATAGCATATCTGCTACTTTGTTATGGGAACCCTTCTTATACTTAATTACCAAATGAAATTGTTGTAGAAAACCCATCCACCTAAAGTGCCTACTTTGTTGCAACTTAGATTGTGAGTGCAAATATTGTAGTGGCTGGTGATCGGTGTGGATTACAGTTTCTTTTCCCATTAAGTAATGTTTCCATTTTTTAACACTCTGAACTAAAGCATAAAGTTCTTTATCATACGTAGGATAGTTACTTACTACTCCTGAAAAAGTTTCACAGTGGTAGCAAACTGGTTTACCTCCTTGCATGTGTACAACTCCCATGGCAAACCCACTTGCATCTGTCTCAATCTCAAATGGTTGATGTAGATTAGGTAGAGATAACACTGGTGTAGTGCTCAAATTTTCCTTTAAAGTGTCAAAAGCCTTTTGTTGTGGACCTCCCCACTGAAAAGTTGCCTTGGTACTGGTCAATGCGTGCAATGATGATGCAATAAAAGAGAAGTTTGCAATGAACTTCCTCCAGTACTGAACTGCACCTAAGAAACTCCTAACTTCTGTAACTATACTTGGTTTAGGCCATTTTACAATGCATTCAACCTTCGCAGGGTCTACTTTCAATTGACCATTCCCTATGACATAGCCTAAGTACACTAAAGATGTCTTTGCAAATTCGCATTTTGACATCTTTACATAGAGTTTTTCTTTTCTCAGTATATCAAATACTTTCTTTACATGAATTACATGATCATCCCAAGACTTACTCAATACAAGAATATCATCTAAATAGACTATGACAAAATCATCAATAAAGGGACAAAAGACATCATTCATGAATCTCATGAATGTAGTTGGTGCATTACAAAGCTCGAATGGCATAACCAACCACTCATAAAGTCCTTGTTTTGTCTTAAAAGCAGTTTTCCAAATATCACTTTCTGCAATTCTTATTTGATGATATCCACTATGTAAGTCTAGCTTAGTGAAATAAATTGCATGTTTCAACTGATCAAGAAAATCATCAATTCTAGGAAGAGGGTACCTGTTCTTTACCGTTATCTTATTCAGAGCCCTGTAGTCAATACACATTCTCCAAGTCCCATCTTTCTTTGGAACCAACACAATAGGAGAACCACAAGAAAAAGTACTAGGACGGATAAGTCCCTTCTCAACGAGCTCCTGAACTTTCTTTTTGATTTATTCATTCTGCAAGACTGATAAATGGTACATGCTGATATTAGGAAGTGGTGCATCTTGCTGCAACTGAATCTCATGTTGTATCTCTCTCTTAGGAGGCAATCCTTTTGGTTCCTGAAACAAGTCATCATAAGTGGAAACAATTTTGACCATTTCAGCCTTATGTTTTGGATCACATCCCTTAAATGCCTCAGATGTTTCATCTTCTTTGGCTTTTACAGGCATTAACACAAAGTTCTTACTAGAGTTGACTAACCTTTTCATTTGACCATCATTGACTAATGCTAGATTAGTCTTAACCTTATGTGCCCATATAATGTATTCAATATTGTCTTTAAACAAATGATACTTATTTTCCCCCCTATAGAAGATAGCCTGTCAATCATACAAATAGGGACTCCCATGTACAAGACCACAAATATCTAAAGGGACTACATCAGCTTCTACCTCATCCACAAAGTTTGTAGTGATAGCAAATCTTAACTTGCATTGTTTAGTTACTTGTAACTGTGCATCATCGCAAACCCATCCAAGAGGATATGGTTTTGGATGAGGTGTTGTAGTCAAGTTAAGCTTTTTAACAACTTCCTCAGATATCAAATTAACTTGAGAATCGGTATCAAATAATGTATCAACCTTAGTATGCTTGATAACAACACAGATGTGAAATAATTCATTCCTTTGCTTATCATTCTTAGGAGAAGATTCTTTACTTGTACTTGCACTTATATTAGAAGAATTTGTAGCTGATGAAAGAGATATACCTTTTCCTTTACCTTGAATCCCGGTAGCAACAATCTTTGTCTCATCTCCGGAGTCAGATCCAAGATCTTGTTGAGTTATAGCAGTAGTCTTTTGTTTGCCTTTGTTTCCACCATATCACTTTGGCCTCTTTTTAGGATGCAGCTTCTAGCACTTAGAATCATCATGCCCTTCTTTCTTGCAATGTGAGCATGTGGGTTTCTCACCCTCTTTCTTTACTGTTGCTATCTTTTTACCCTTTCCTTTGCCTTTGGACTTTTCCTCAGACTTAGATGGTTTTTTATCAAACTTATCAATGAAAGTGCCCTTACCCCTTGATTCTAAATGTGTTGCTTGGACACATACTTCATCCAAATTACAAGGATTTAGGACGAGAATAGAATGCCTTAGGTAAGAATGAAGACCACCTATGTACTTGAGTAAAGTGTCCTGGGTATATAATGGGACATTTAATGAAATAGCCTTTTTTACGAAATTCATGGGTGTAATCCTAGACAGACTGACCTTTCCCTTGCCTAAAATGTTGCCAGTTCATCATTAACTGCTACATATGGCCTAGAGGGTAGAATTGCTTCTTTAAAGTAGTAAAAAATTCTGACCAAGAAAAATTAAACTTACCATGCTGTGAAGTTTCATCCCGAGACCTACTCTCCCACCAAGTTAAGGCTACACCACCTAACCAAAGAGTGGCTAACTGAATTCTATCAACATCATCTACAAGGTTTTGAACTCTACAGTAGACTTCTACTTGTTGAATCCAGTTATCTAGTTTTTCGGCATTTAACTCCCCACAATATTTTGGCAAGTCAAACTTTACATCCAACTTGATTCGAGGCTTATGTCCACCCTTAAAAATATTAGAAGACTCAGAATGGGTAGAAGAAGGAGAAGAGGGGGGAGAAGGAGATGAGGGAGAAGGAGAAGATGGAGGTGTCTTTGGTGGATCATGATCATCGCCTTTCTTTTTCCCTTTGTCCTTTCGAGCTGCACGTCTTCGCATCTTCTCTTCTCTTTCTTGTACCAAAACTTCTACCATTGTCTACAAATTCTGAAGAGTCTTCTGAATACTCTTATCTTGAAAAGCTTGTCCACCACCTTCATCTACCATATGTGATGATGGTTTAGTCCTTCATTTTCCAATCTCAGGATTGTATTCCTCAAGCTTTCCTTTGGCTTTCTCAATCCTGGATCTTCTTAGCATTCAAATCTGCAATACTAGTCCAACAAAAGCTCTAATACCAAATTTGATTTGATTAGGATCTAGGACTATTACAGAGGAATGCTTAACATTATTACATAAAGTAAAATTTCAAAGCGTTAATTAGCAAATTAGCACAACTTAAATGCTTAAATGAACAAAGCATAAAAAGGTAATGACTGAAATAAAGTGAGTAGAGAGACATAAGAGAAAACACAATTGATAACAAAATTCATCCGTGGGTCGGACTACATCTCTGGGTCCTACTCCAATAGAGGGACGGATCCAATTTGCTCCAAAATCAATTACAAGTGTTCAAGATCTTCCCTTCAAGCACAATTGCAACATTACTCTCCAATGTGCAGGAATAATCATCAAGTCTCCAAGATCATAATCTCCTTCTCATCACCTAGATGCCTTTCCAAAGCCTACTACCCCCATTTTATACATCAAATTTAGCCAAAAATGGGCTAAAACAATTAACCAACAAAATCCCCCATTTTGGTTACATATTTCGAATTTACCCCTTTTACCATTATTTTGTTATGATTTGACACCAAAATTAAGGGTTTGTTTTCAACAAATACCCTTAATTAAATAAGCTTGGGCGGATTTGTTGTGAATAGATAACAACTCTTCCCTTAATATTACATATGCCATAAATAGCCCATTGGTTGGCCTTAATTTTAGGAGGCCAATGGTCAGGAGTTCAACTCCCATTATCTCATTCCTTTAATTCGAATTAAATAGCTATTGTAATCCAAATTTGAATGTTTTCCCTCTCTTTATGATTTCATGATGTCATGCTGACATCATCAACATCCATACTTTTGCTTGAATTTGAAACCATCATAACTTTTATATCCGATCTCCGTTCTTGATGAAACGAATGCCATTGGAAAGCTTTTGACAAGCTCTTTCATTTAGAATCCATTGTCAAATACTTTTGAGATGATTATTTTTTCACCCTTTTATGGCCTCTAGTCCTAGTTTGACCAAACTTTGACCAGTCATACTTTTTGCACTTGAACTCCAATTTTGCTCGTTCGAGTTATGTTGGAGTCAAAATTGTGAACACTTTGTAATGATGTTGATTCTTGGAGCATTGGGGACATTTTACTTTTCAGTAATTTTTATCCCCTGGATCAGAAGGATAGACACAAGATATTACACCATTGGTAATATTAGGAAGTTACACAAAACAAAGAAATCTTTGATCAGAAGACTTCCATAAAATGATATCACATGGGTATTGGCCTACTAGAATATTAACACATGACATTCACCAAATGCACTTTTGATATTATATTAGACAACATGAGCATTGGAATATCTGAACATCAATCAAATGATATTCACTAAGTACTCAGATGTAGGTTTGATATCACATAATATAAGTTATTGTAAGATCATCACCTTACAATAAATTTTGCAAATACAAGGGACATCATTTGGAAGTCATCACTTCCTTATGATGTACACAAGAGGTAAGCCCATTAAATCACATAGTCACAAGATATATTCATGAGTTACAACCCTCTTGACTACTCCAATTTATTGATCACTTGGAGAATCCATCTCATCATGGTTTACTCCCACTAAATATATATGATCAATATCACCAAATGTTGACTAAATCAAATCCTCTATCTCACTCCCTCTCTTTCAAGGTTTCCCTTAATGAAATGTCAAGCTCCCTCTAAATTTCAATCTCCCTCTTTTTGCAATAATATTCTCAGAGTTATAGATCAAGGATCATAGCTTTCATAGTAAAATAAAATAAAATAAGAGAGAAACTACTATAATACTCAAGAAAAATAATTTTGCATCAATCCAATATAAGATAGACAATTATCTATTTTAAATATATATCCCCCTAAAGAATATAAATCACCAATATTCATTATTCTTTACAAATATCATATATTTATATATGAGAGTTATAGTCTATATAGATATATATTAAATTAATCATTTAATTATCAACGAGGAACACCTTTATTAGTTCTCATATATAATAATTGATCAATTTAAAACATCTATGTTCATTGGTAAATATATAAAATTATCCTCCAACCTTGGGCCATTTGAACTCGCGGGGTGATCTTGTACCCCCCGACCCCTTTTTTGTGAATATGCATCTTTAAATTTTGATTAATGGAAAAGATCTATTCATTGAAAAATCTATTAAATTATATTTAAAGACATATGTTTCACACCTTATAAGTTTGGGTGGGTCCATCTCGATTTAATGTTGATCTATGCCTTATAGTAATTTACCAAGGATATGAAATGTGGAATATGGGCCCTACCTTACTCCTATTCACTTTATTCCATTTATATATGACATCAAAAATACTGAACACCTTTTACAATTTTGGAGTACTCCACATGGCTATAAGTGATCACTGACATTTTAGACTTCTCCAATGATACAACATATACTATCATTTCTAATGTTTTCTCTTTGTAGCAATCATTACCCATTCTTCCATGGATACATTCTTATCTTTCCTTCCATTAATGTTGATGTCATCATGTGGATATGTCTTGGTCATGCTTTCAGTTCTTCTCTTTTATCATTATTTTGCACCTTACGTATCTTTTGATGTCAAGGACTTTCAATGCCACTTGCTAGTCATTAACGAGATATACTTTCTATTTATCTTCTTTTTGTGAGTTTCTTTGTTGCATTTTCTTCTTTCTAACATGTGCTTTGATATTGGTATTGGGTGAAAGTATGGATCTGTGTCACCTTTGGGGCTAACTTTGAAGTTTCGGCTAGACTTGATCTGGCCGAATTGGTTCTAGGGGGACCGAACTGGTCAAAACCATGTCGTGTCGACTATGCACCAAGTGGCATGTACAATTTGGCATGGGTTTGACTGAAAGGGATATGATCGGACCTGATCCAGCTAGAAGGGATCTAGTCGAAAACCCATAAATTATATAACCCACAAAAAGACAAATTTGCCTATCATTTTCATCATATCAGCTTCCAGGAGTTACAGAGCAGGAAGAGCTATAGGAGACATTCAGCTGGATCAGGCATGTCAACAATTCTCCCTAATGTTTTAAGTTTTATTTTATGTTTTCTTAGGTAGAAATATGGTTTTTAATGTGTATTTTTAATGTAGATTGTTTTAAAGAATTCAATTTTTTTTATTTATTATATGTTTATATTTCTAAGTACTCTAATATTAGATGAGGTTTATAAAATGTATTAAAATTTAGTAAAACTTATAAATTATTAGAGAAATTGTAAAATATTATTTATAGAAAATAGTAGAAAATTATATAGAAAGTTTAGATTCAATTAGTTTATAACAATTAGAAAAGTTTAAAACTTTATAAAATATTAGAAAATATTAGAACTTTTTGAAAATATTAGAAAATTTAGAAAATACTACAACAATTAGAAGCTTTTGAAACTTTAGAAAACAATAGAATTTTTTTTATTAAATATATAGAAAATTAGTTAGATTTAAATTAGAGAATTTAAATATTTTTATTTTGTTTTTATTACAAATCATTAGAAATTATTATAAAGGTAAAGGTTTAGAAACAACTGTAAATTGGTAACTAAAACCATCATATTGAACTAAATTAGACTTTACCTCTTACCATGAACACAAATAAATTCTAATTGAAACCTTAAGAAAAAGAAAATCTTAACATTAAATGTAATTAAATCACAACATTAAACCTAATCAAATTCAAACTGAAACTCTCACATTGAATCAGATTAGACTCTAACTCCTATATTGAACTTTAAATCCAAATATGTTGACCTAAACTACTCTCTAAACCCTAAATTGCTCTCTAAACCCTAAACCACTCTCTAACCATATAATCTAAAAACCTCTCTCTCTAATCTTCTCTCTAAACCCCATAATTTGTAACATAGCTTTATCTCTCCCACTCCTAAACCCCATCTCTCTAAATCCTAAACCACTCTCTAACCCCTAAACCCCATCTCTCTAAATAATAAATTGCTCTATAACTCCTAAACCTCATCTTTGTAAACCCTAAACCACTCTCTAACTCCTAAACCACATTTCTCTAAACCCTAAACTGCTCTCTAACCCCTAAACCCCATCTCTCTAAATACTAAATCACTCTGTAACTCCTAAACCTCATCTTTGTAAACCCTAAACCACTCTCTAACTCCTAAACCCCATCTCTCTAAACCTTAAACTGCTCTCCAACCCCATTTAATGCCTAACATAACTTCATCTCTCCCACCTCATCTATCTCTCTCTCTTACATAACTTCCTATCTATCTCTCTCTCTCATTACCTCATCTATCCCAACCCTAACCCATAATCCCTAACATAACTTCATCTCTCCCCTCTATCTCTCTCTAACTCCTAAAACCCATCTTTGTAAACCCTAAACCACTATCTAACTTGTAAACCCCATCTCTCTAAACCCTACATTGCTCTCTAACCCCATTGTATCCATAAAATAACTTCATTGAGCTCCCATCTCATCTCTCTCTCTCTCTCTCTCTCTCTCTCTCTCTCTCTCTCTCTCACTCTCATAACCTCATCTATCCCAACCCTAACCCATAATCCCTAACATAAGTTCATCTCTACCCTCTATCTCTCTCTAACTCCTAAACCCCATCTCTCTAAATCCTCAATTTCATCATTCTAAACCCTAAACCACTCACTAACTCATAAATCCCATCTTTGTAAACCCTAACTTCATATATATTTCTCTCTATCATAAGGTCTCATCTATCCCAACCCTAACCCATTATCCCTAACATAACTTCATCTCTCCCCTCTATCTCTCTCTAACTCCTAAACCCCATTGCTCTAAACCCTAAACCACTTTCTAACACCTAAACTCCATCACTCTTAACTCTAAACCACTCACTAAATCCTAAACCCCATCTTTGTAAACCCTAACTTCATATATATATATATATATATCATAACCTCATCTATCCCAACCCTAAATCGCTCTCTAACTCCTGAAAAAATGTAATTTAGTTAACATTTCTTTATATGTTGTACAATAGGTTTGTTTAGAAAGATTCATTTAATGTGTTTTGATTCAATTATTTTATATAATAATATGTGTATATATGTATATGTATGCATGTGCAGATCTGTATTAACATCTATCTAGTTTTGTTTTTTTATATCTTTCATCATTATGACAATGGGGGGTACTAATTCTGGAGAGGCCAATGTACATGGTTGTCCTCATAATGGTTCATCCCATAGATCGACTACTAGTACCCAAGACAAGGAGACATTATTTAGTGATATTATTCAATGCGTACAGAGCACACTTGGTACTATTGATTAGAGTCTACAGGCTTCACCTACCCTACAACATAAGGATAAGGTGATTGTGAATAGAGATGAGCTTATTAGCATGATGCACAATATTGAGGGTTTTAATCCTTATGATAGTGTTAGTTTGGACACATTTTATAGTGCTCTATCCCATTCTATTGGTGGTGGTTTGTGATGGAGGGAGATAGATGAGATGGTCTCAATGGAGAGTGTAAAGAACATGTTCCCATATTATCAACCTTTGAAAAAGGTCAGAGGGTACCATGCTATGAGGTGTACTGATCCATTGGTGGCACTTTTCATGTATCCTCATTGGTTGGCCGCACATCACATGTGGCCCCAAAAGGATGAGTTCCCCTTATATTTCTACAAATAATTGTTTGCAAAATTTCATCTTCATTGAGAGGTTGATTACACTGATATCCCTGGGCATGCTGGGTAGGGTTAGGGTAGGTTCTCAGATAAATTTACACACCTAGATGCTCATGCGCTCGTTAATAAACAAACATTGATTGGTCCAAACTTTTTGGAAATGCCAAAATGTTTGGAGTTAGCTGCAGATAGAGATAGAGTGGCAGATGATATGTGTAGAGATGTGTATGAGAGTATTGCCACTATTGCTACCTGAGTGCATGAGATGTCTTCTGACTGAGTGCATAGATACATGACATAGTCACGATCTGCATCTACAGGTGGTTACATTGCTGTATCATCTTTAGGTGATGATATGTATCATGAGGTTGACATCCCATCGCCAGTAGATGTGTCTATGGAGTCTTCAGTGGACTACTTGAGGGCTATGAGTACATGTTTGTCCAGTGATCTACTTTTAGCCTATCGAGCTACATAGTTGTTGATTGGATAACCACTTAGTACAGTGCCATCTTATGTGGCTGGTATCATCAGAGGTACGTCAAAGGCACATGGTGGTCAGGGGTAGGAGGACATATATGTTGCAGCTATAGTTCCACTATAGACCATAGTTGAGGAGGATGCAACCCCCCCTACTGAGGTAGGTTCTCACCCACCACAACATTCATTTTTCACAAATATGCTCATAGATCCTACACTTGACATCGAAGATGTGACCTTTAGTGATATAGACTTGAGTGAGATAGGTAGGCATATATTTGCAACGCCGATGGCATATGGGGACTTTTAGACACCTATGCATCCTCTGTAGCACTAGACATAGGTAAAATTTTATGAACATGTCTATTTAATTGGACCTATCGATCTTATATTTAAAATTTTAGTAAAGTATAACTTGTGACACATTTGTTTCTTCTATTACGTACAGACTACATCTACAACATGTGAGGGTGGAGATGGAGAGAGTTGTCCCCCTTGTCATCCTGAGTCCCAGGTAAATTCAATTGTACTTATGTTATTATTTAAATTGAATTTATACACATGCTCATGACACATTTTTTCTTATATTGGACACAGGGTTTGCGATCTCATCTTAGTCGATCACATCGTGGAGCATGATGTGGCCATGTTTGATATTCATATATGTCATATACATGATGTTTGATATTGATTTATGATGATATGATTTCTAGATTTATAGCTATGGGACATTTTACATATACAACACGCTCATATTTGACATATTTCATATTAGCCTGAGTTATCTAACCATTTGCATTTATAATAGGCATATATGACATTTTGATGAGTTATGTGACCATTTACATTTATAGTTGACATATTTGATATTTTCATGAGTTATGTGAACGTTTATATTTATAGTTGACATATATGATTTTTTCATGAGTTATGTGACCATGTTTATATGTAGTTGATATATTTGATATTTATATTTATGGAATATGTTTTACGTAAATTTGGAAACATATATTTTTAAATATCTCCTACATTTTATTTAGAAAATTGTTAATGTGTAATAAATTTATGTGTTGTATAAATTAACAAAAATATGTGTTACATAATTTTGTAGGTGTGTTGTAAAATGTATAGCAAATGTACATATAAATTTTGAAATAAATACATTATTTTTTAGATAATTGTCAATGTGTAATAAATTTATGTGTTGTATAAATTAATGAAAATATGTGTTACATAATTTTGTAGGTGTGTTGTAAAATGTATAGCAAATGTACATATAAATTTTGAAATAAATACATTATTTTTTAGATAATTTTCAATGTGTAATAAATTTATGTGTTGTATAAATTAATGAAAATATGTGTTACATAATTTTTTAGGTGTGTTGTAAAAGTGTATAGAAAATGTACATGTAAATTTAGAAATTAATACATTTCTTTTAGATAATTGTTAAAGTGTAATAAATTTATGTGTTCTATAAATTAATGAAAATATGTGTTTCATTATTTTCTAGTGGGTATGTGCACCAAGTTGTGGTGCCAAAAACATGACACCTAATGTTTTATTTCTAATTTTACAAAGTGCATACACGCTATAGTGTGCGCGCGCTTTGAAAAATCAAAAACTTTTATAAATGGGTTGTAAACCTGTGGCCCATTTTATCATTTCATTTGGCTATTGCATTTCTCCCAAACAACACACATGCGGATTGAAGAAGTTGAAGAATTTTGTCACTCGACTCCTCAAAATGCCTCCTCATCGCCGACGTTCAAGATTAGGATTGTGTAGTATGCTTTCTACTATTGTTTTTGCATTGTTTTATATATTTTTTCATTGTTTTGTAAGTTTTTACATTGTTTTGTAGGTTTTTTCAATTTTTCTTTAAATATTTTTATTTATTTAGATTGTAATTGGTTTCTTATTAGGAAATGTAAATAATCAACCACTAAATCCCCAACTGAATCAACAAAATCAAAATAAAAACCCTCCACGAGATCCTAATCAAAACCCTCCACAACAAGAGCAAGAAATTTCACAACTTGCACTGATTGGAAGGCCTCCTCCTAGCACCCAAGACAACATTATGAATGAAATAGAAAGAGAGAAAAATGAATTAGAAGCAATCATTGGTAGGTTGAAAGCTTGTGGACAAACCAATCCGATGAGAACACAATTGACATCCTCCCTCGAGTCCATTATGATCTATGTAGCTTCTATTAGTGGTCAGTTGGATCTTTGGCATGTTAAGAGGGATGCACAAAGAAGATATTATGCAAACAAATTATCATATCAAGATGTGAAAAAAAAAAATTCCAAAAGGTAGCATTTGTGCATTGTTTAAAAAGCCTGGTGAACAAAATATTGTTAGACATACAACTAAAAGGTTCCCCATCCATTGGTGCATACATGATGGTATTAGAAATAACTTTTGGGATAGATTATGGATGGTCTTTAATGCCCCTCCCTACAATAGTCATGAGGTTCCAATATATTTCTTAAAGAAATTGTATTATTAATTTTTCCTTAGGGAGATCCCTAATTATTTTAATATATTAGAATCTGAGGGTAGAGGTGGGGGGTCATCATTTGAGAGGTCAGCGACACGTCATGACCCTAATGTAGTTAGGGCACCTATTGTCAAGCCACAGAGTGAGCATGTGATTATTCCTTTAGTTGTGAAGGAACATGTAGAGACTAGCACTCTAGGGACTATTAATGCTTTGACATAGAATCTCATTCATTGCACAAGTTCATTATTTTAGGAGGAGCCTTCTATGTGTCATGGTCACATGTGCACATCATGTGGATCCTTAAGAAAATTTGACAGTCATGCTGGAGATAGTATGGATGATGGGTTAGTCACTGATCAGTTCCTGAGTTAGACATTTGGCATTGACACACAGGTAAATTACAATTATAATAAAATAATTTGATCACATTTTGTATGTATAGTAAATGACTAATTAATTAGCATGTATTGACATTGTTCAAAATTTAGGGTCCCCCGGCCCCGTTTTTCATCCCATCGATGAGTCAAGAGGTATGTATCTATTTAATCATTTAATTAATACATATAATTATTAAGTAATCATATGAAGGATTGATAAAAAAATTTATGCATGTGCATCGGTTCTCTATTGGACCATCGACATTTACAAGGGACTCCAAGCCTAGGCGTGATACAAGCTTCGTAGAGGTAGATTTGTTTCATGTTAATATAATTCATTTGATTATATTTTTTTCATGTTTCATGTTACATGTAAATTGTATTATATGACATGCATCTGTTGACATCTAAGACTCATCTTCACCAGTCCATCAATTGTGGAGTTGCTGTAGCGATGGCTAGTTCAGAGCCGTTGACCAAGGTATGAAAGATTTTTTTGGGTTTTAGTTGTTGTTTATAATAGTTAGTATCAAAATTTCTAATGTTATTTATAAGTGATTATATTTATTGAATTGTTGTAGGGCCTTGCTACACTCGATCTTTCGCAAACCTTTAAGGTGGATGTACAAAGTGACTATTTGATGGTGATAAGAAAATAATTAATTGTGCACGTACATATATTTGATTTCAATGTATAATAATTATTGATTCATATCTTCTTTGTCTGTATCAGCTTGAGTTAGAGAAGAGCCTAAACAAGAGGATGAGTGAGCATGTGAGGAAGACCTCATCATCCCCATCATCTTCCTCCACATGATGACTGAAGACCTCTAGGGATTTTTTTCCTTCCCCTCATGGGAAGGAGAAGATATAGTTGATAGACAGACATGTATAGGCATTATTGGACATATATGTTGGATTTTATGTTAGTGGACATATTCAATATACATTTGATGTATATATGACATTTTATATTTGATGTATGACATATATTTGATGCATGAAATTATTAGACTTATGACATTATTGGTTAATATATAATATGTTTGTTCATGTATGACATTATTGGTTATCATAATATATTATGTGTTTGTTAACGAATGAAATTATTGGTTATCATTCTATATTATATGTTTGTTCATGTATGACATTATTGGTTATCATAATATATTATATGTTCATTCATGTATTACATTATTGGTTATCATAATATATTATATGTTCATTCATGTATGACATTATTGGTTATCATAATATATTATATGTCTATTCATGTATGACATTATTGGTTATCATAATATATATCTTTTTTTTATTGTTTACATTTTAAGTACATTCATGCATTTCATTTTAATGTAAATTGCATCCAAAATAATGCAGAGTGCTCACACCAAAAGCTAGTGGATTTCCAACAAGAACACTTTTAAGGAAAACTACCTTTCTCACCTTCATAAGTGTCTTCAAAGACTCTTTCCAAATTACTTACAACATTGAAAAATCTTCTGCCCAACTTCACAAAACTACTTGATCACTTTCCCTATTCAAGACTTTGGAAGCAATAAGGAAAAAATGAGCAAATTTGAGAAATGGATTATAATCAACTTCTTGCTTCAAACTAACATGTTAGACACTTCAAGGAACACCTAATAATCATCTCACAAACTTCAGTCTATCATCTACTCCATCCTTCTAAGAGATTTTTCAACATCCTATGAGTGAAAGCAATCTTCGAACATCCTATGATTGTATTTTCTTTGCAACATGTAATTAGCTGATTTTCAGACAACTCTTCACAAAGAGAAGTGATTATGTTTCAAACCCATGAAATGACTATTAAGAAAACCAAGAAGATCCTTAACATCTTACACTAACTCCATTCAATGATAACATGCAGCTATATAAGGTGTAATGAATCTCAAAACACTTATTGAGTCAACTTATTAACAAAAACAACAAAAAAAGAAAATTTGTTAGGACTAAGGCAACTTGGGTTTATAGGTGACCTCAAGTTCCTTGACCTTATGAATAAGGATTACAATATTACCATATAAAAATAACATGTTCAAAATGATGTGTATGATCAGCCCTTTACCTTCTACCACGAGTCTCCATAATTAGATGAGATGACATATCCAGTTGCTACAGTCAAAGATCACTTCCTTATGGCATTTAGTGACTCTTACGGATGATTCAATTTGGCATTCCTGAGAATTTTTGAGAACTCAACAGGATGGGAGGAGCTTAGGGCTAGTGTTTACCTAGCCACCTAGAGCTAACAAAATAGACAGTTCGATCGCATGATAAAAGGTGAGAGAGATTTGGCAGTTGACAATTTTGTACTAGACAACACTGCAAGTTTCAACATCACCCGCGATGGCATTGCAAAATCAAAATAGAATAAGATCTCCAAAAAGAGAGAGAATTTATTGTAGGTCTCCACAACATGGTCCTATAGCACCTAGAATCACATCTATATCTCACATGAGCTCCGAGATATGCTCCATCAAAGATTGTTGCCCTATGGAATTTAGTGACTCTTAGGGATGTTTTGGTTTGGCATGCCCAAGAATGTTTGAGCACTCAACAGGATGGGAAAAGCTTTGGGCTAGGGTTTACCTAGCCATCTAGAGCTAAGGGAATAGACAGTTCGATCCCATGACAAATGGTGAGGGAGATTTGGCATTTGACAACTTTGTATTGGCCAACACTACAAGTTTCAGCATCACCCGAGATGGTGCCATAAATCAAAATAGAGTAAGATATCCAAAGAGTGAGAGAGGTTATTATAAGTATCCACAACATGGTCCTATAACACCTAAAATTGCATCCATAACTCACACAAGCTTTGAGATATGCCCCATCAAAGATTTCTACCCTATGGCATTTAGTGACTCTTAGGGATATTTCAATTCGACATGACCAATAATGTTCAAGTGCTCAATCAGATAGGAGGAGCTTGGGGCTAGTGTTTACCCAGCCACCTAGAGCTAACAGAATAGGCAGTTTGATCCCATGACGAAAGGTGAGAGAGATTTGGCAGTTGGCAATTTTGTACTAACCAACACTACAAGTTTTAGCATCACCTGAGATGGCATCGCAAAATAAAAACATAATAAGATCTTCAAAAAGTGAGAGAGGTTATTGTAGATCTCTAAAACATGATCCTATAACACCTAAAATTGTATCCATACCTCACACAAGCTCTGAGATATGTCTCATCAAAGATCATTGCCCTATGGCCTTTAATGACTCTTAGGGATGTTTTGGTTTAGCATGCCAGAGAACATTTGAGCACTCTATAGGATGGGATGAGATTGGGGCTAGGGTTTACCCAGCCACTTGGAGCTAACAAAATAAACAGTTTGATCCCACGACAAAAGGTGACAGAGATTTGGCAATTGACAATTTTGTACTGGCCAACACTACAAGTTTTAGCATCACTCGAGATGACACCAAAAAATCAAATTAGAATAAGATCTCCAAAAATTAGAGGGGTTATTTTAGGTCTCCATGACATGGTCCTATAGCACCTAGAATCACATCCATACCTTGCACTAGCTATGAGATATGCCCTATCAAAGATCACTGCCCTATGGAATTTAGTGACTCTTAGGGACATTTTGGTTTGGTGTGCCCAAGAATGTTCGAGCGCTCAATGGGATGAGACAAGCTTCAGGCTAGGGTTTACCTAGCCAACCATAGATAAGGGAATAGACAGTTTGATCCCAAGTCGAATAGTGAGGGAGATTTGGTAGTTGGCAACTTTGTACTGGCCAACACTACAAGTTTCAGCATCACTCGAGATGGCACCGCAAAATCATAACGAAGTAAGATCTCTAAAAAAGTTAGAGAGGTTATCATAGGCCACCAAAACATGGTCCTATAGTAGCTAGAATCACATCCATACCTAGCACAAGCTTTGAGATATGCCCCGTCAAAGATTGCTACCTTATGGCATTTAGTGATTCTTAGGGACATTTCAGTTCGGTGTGCCCAAGAACGTTCAAGCCCTTAACAGGACAGGATGATCTTGGAGCTAGGGTTTACCTAGCCACTCAAAGCTAATGGAATAGATAGTTTGATCCCACGATGAATGGTGAGGGAGATTTGGTAGTTGGCAATTTTGTACTGGTCAACACTACAAGTTTCAGCATCACCCGAGATGGCACCGCAAAATCAAAATGGAATAAGATATTCAAAAATTGAGAGAGGTTATTGTAGGTATCCACAACACAGTCCTATAGCACCTAGAATCACATCCATACCTCACACAAGCTCTAAGATATGCCATGTCAAATATCATTTCCCTATGGCATTTAGTGACTCTTAGGGACGTTTCGATTCGGCATGCTTGAGAATGTTTGAGTGCTCAACAAGATGGGACAAGCTTGGGGCTAGAGTTTAACTAGCCACCCAGAGTTAACAAAATAAACAATTTGATCCCATGAAAAGTGGTGAGAGAAATTTGACAGTTGGAAACTCTGTACTAGCCAACACTACAAGTTTCAACATCACTCAAGATGGCACCACAAAATCAAAATAGAGTAAGATTTCCAAAAAGTGAGAGAGGTTATGGTAGGTCTCTAAAACATGGTCCTATAGCACCTAGAATCATATACATACCTCATATGAGCTTTGAGATATGCCCTGTCAAAGATTGTTGCCCTATGGCATTTAGTGACTCTTAGGGATGTTTCAGTTCAGCGTGGCTGAGAACGTTCAAGTGCTGAATAGGATAGGACAATCTTGGGGCTAGGGTTTACCTAGCCACCTAGAGCTAATAGAATAGATAGTTTAATCCCATGAAGAATGGTGAGGGAGGTTTGGCAGTTGACAAATTTGTATTGGCCAACACTACAAGTTTCAACATCACCCGAGATGGCACCACAAAATCCAAATAGAGTAAGATCTTAGAAAAGAGAGAGAGTTTATTGTAGGTCTCTACAACATGGTCATGTAGTAGCCAAAATTGCATCCATACCTCACACAAGCTCCGAGATATGCCTCGTCAAAGATCATTGCCCTGTGGCATTTAGTGACTCCTAGGGATGTTTTAGTTTGGTGTGCTCAAGAATGCTTGAGAGCTCAACAGGATGGGATGAGCTTGGGGCTAGGGTTTACCCAGCCACCCAAAGCTAATAGAATAGATAGTTCAATCCCATGACAAACAGTGAGAGAGATATGAGCAAGATATATAAGCCTAGGACACTTTGTGCCAGATATGAGCAAAAGTTGCTAATTAGGAAAAATTGGATCTTTTTGAGTTTTTGGTCAAGATAGCCTAAGATTAGGTCTTTTTAGTTATATTTTAATAGTTTGGAACCTTTTCCAAGTCCTAGAAATGAAATCTAGTGAATTTTGCAAAAGTTGCACTTTTTCTGCAAAATTGCAAAAGTTGTAGAAGTTGCTTAAAAATGAAAATCTGACTGGAAACCTTGTAACCTTTGAAAAAATGTTTCCCATGCTCATATACCTGAGCATGGATAGTTACAACTTCCCAAACTTCCATTTGCAACTTTTTTGCAAAAATTGCCAAAGTTGCTCAAGAAACTTTTTGAGCAACATTGCAATTTTTGAGCAATTTTTGCTCTTTACATATTTAGGCCAAATGGGTCCATCTAGGACTATTCTAGGACCCTAGTTAAGATTTATAAGACCTATTAGGTAACCAAATACCTTAGTTTCACATGAGTATTGAAAGGAAATGAATAAGCAATTGGCTACCAACTACAAAATTTTTAGATAGAGAAGTAACAAGTGCTATAAAATTGTCCATAGAGTAATATGAAGTGGAGCCTCAAATTGGCTCATTAGTAGGCAAAGAATCTGGTCACACACTTCATTCTAGCACCATATATGTTTCAATTAGAAATGCATATTCATCAATGGCCTTGCATTTACAAGACTTGGGAAGCTAGGATACTCAAGTTGGGCATGATCCCTCAAAGTTCTCATTGAAATATATTAATGATCTTAATAGAATAGCAAAAAGCTTATTGCCACCTTTAAATAGAGACTTGAGTTTAAATGGATATTTTCAGTTCCCAAACATGTCCCAATCAAGTAGATGATTGGTGCAGAAGCACCCATTCTAGACTCATCAAAGAAGGTACCTAAGGATCCTGCAGCAGCGCACAGTGGAAGCTTCTAAAAGGCAAGCCACTAGGCAATTAGACAATGTTGGAATCCTTCAAATTTCCCAAAAAGAGGGTTTAGTGCTGGGACACTTATCACAAGTGTTAATAATGAACTTATCATAGGTTATGAAAACCTAAACAAGGCAAGAAACCTAATCACTAGGTTTTCCTAAGTTCAAAAGCACCAAAACATAAGGATTCTCCAAAAGCCTAATAAGGGAACTGATGTAGAGAGCACAACTAAGAAGCTTCAAACGGGCTTCCCACTCTTGAAATCAACCAACTGGCTATCAAATCTTTAACCTTATTACAAGGTTTCAGCACACTCCAATCCTCTAATGGATCAAAGAAACATGCTCTCCAACTTCACCAAGAATCCAAGGACAAAGAACCAAACTTGCCCACTTTATGGGTTTTGCACCAATCTCCCACCTCTAGGTTAATACTAGGAAAACACCTTAGAAGTTTTTCCCAAGGGTTATAAGAGATTAAATGATATTAGGGCACCTATTTACCATATAATACACCACTATTTTGAATCATATAGTTGCACAAAGCCTCAAACCCCAATTTGGCCTAGTAACCTTGTGAGTTCCTTGTAGCCCTCCTGAAATGGTTTTTGAGATCTAACTTCACAAATTTTCAAACAAGATCCCAAAAAAAATTAGGTTTTTGAATACCCTTTTCAAATCTACTTCAAACCCCAAAGTATCAAGTTCTAGCCCCACTCCAACATTCCCTTTCCTTCATAAAGCAACATAGACCTAAGTGATCAAGTTAGGCTTGGTTTACAAAGAAACTAGTAGGAAACAGGGTTGTGGAAATGAAATCACTGCTCAAAAAGGTTTAGAAACACTAAAATAACTTTTTTCCAAATGCTCAACCCTTCACTAATTCTTAAACTCCTACCATTCACAAATCAACACGCTACAAGAGGTCAAATCCTTCATGAAACTTGACCTAGGGCTTGATTGGAAAAATCACAAAACACATCCCCTAGTCTTGAAACCATGGAATATTTAAAAGGACCCTACTAACTAAAATTTCACAAATGGCCATGAAATTTCAACCAAGGAAATTGTAGTTAGAGGCCCATATTCGTTGTGTGCACCAAAATGTTGTCCTAAAAACCTAGTTTAACTAAAAATGCAATAACTTGAGTTAGAAAAGACGTAGAATGATGAGACCAAAATAAAAAGAAATATAATTCAAATATATATCTCAAAAATCCATCACATCTACTCTAAAAGTATATACAGTTCATACAACATGCAAACAACAGTAAAAATGACTCCAAAACTGAATTTCTTTCTTTGCAACTTCTTCCATTCTGTCCATTAATGCCCTCCATACCTCATGAATGAGGTATATATATCTCCTATGTCTATTTTAAAGGTTACAACCATTATTTTAATAGTTATAAACCTTTTCCCACTAAGTTGCAAATTTGAGCAACTTTTACAACTTTCAACAATGCAACTTTGCACAAAAAGTACAATTTTTACATTTTTCACTTGATTCCACTTCAAGGACTTGGAAAAGGTTCCAACATACCTAAAACCAACTAAAAAAAACTAATCCTAGGATTCCTTGACCAAAAAAATTTAAAATCCCAAATTTTCCTAATGAGAAACTTTTGCTTATAAATTGCAAAAGTGCCTTAAGCATACAAAATGGTGTCTTTCTTTGACAACCATAAACTTCTCATCCAAGGTTTGTTTATTCTACCCTAAGTAGGTAAAAAAAAACATGAAAACTAAAATATAAACCAAGTGCCTTGGTGATTTGCACTAGGAACATACTCCCAAACATGAATGAAAAGAGAAAAATGACCATGGAATAGAATAGAAACACACCTTAGACCTATTAAGGTCTATATACATCAGATAAAGTGATTCTTTTGTGTCCAAACAACACTGATATATTGTTACAATAGTTTTCCATTGAAAAAGACTAGTAGCCCTTCAAACTATAAATTGAACATAATAAGGAAAAACCCCACATGAAGACACATTTTAAAGTGAGATTCAAACACCCTTTTAGGACATATAAATTATATGTAAACCTCACAAACTGGAAGAGACTAGAAGCCACTACTGCAACAACATTTGGAAAGTGTTGATAGGCCTAATTAGGCTGCAGTTACACTACAGGTACCCTTTCATACATGCCCCTAGGTGAAACCTTTGGTTTAAGGCTGATTTCTAGACACCTTCAACAAAACTTAAATAACTTGCAAAGTACAAAGGATCGAAACATGAAACCAAATGAAAATGAAAGGTAACTCACCCCTCTAACTCCTGGGGTCACTAGCACATGTCCCAATGTCTGTACTAGTCTATACCTCTCTCTCTCTCTCTCTCTCTCTCTCTCTCTCTCTCTCTCCCAACTGGATCTGCTCTGCATTTTAATGTCTCAAGTATTGCCTCATGGTCTAACTTGTGAACTTTATAAAGAGTCTTATTATGTGGTTTTCCACCATATTTTATCAAGTGGATATTTTATGTGACAAAAATATTCAAATAATGAAGAATCTTTCTCTCTATTTTCCAATCCTCGAATAACCACAAGTTAGAGTTTTTCATAGAATATCGTCTAAGCCATGTGCCAGTTACAACCATCGTACCAATATGGTATTCTAAACATTCACCATCTATAACTGAGTGATCCAATTTTTATTGGCTTGGACACAACAACAAAAATAATAATCTATGCCTTCTTCATTGTCTTCAAGTGCAATAGTTCAACAAAAACATGGCCTGCAGTGATAAATGTACAAAATGCAGTCATTAATTCAGAAAATACTTATGTAAAAGTTATAAAGTTACATATTGAAATTACAAAGATATATAAATATATATATTACCAAGTTGCACTAGATCAAAAAAGTAGTCAAATTCAATGGACGAATCCATCTCTACCATTTCCAGTGCTTCTGGGGGACAATAGGTGTCAATTGGGTCTAAAACTTGTATATCCCATTTGTCCACCCATTGAATTGACTCACAATCATCCCAATTTTCCTCTGCACATAATGGACAATAGGATGCAATTTTTTGTGTGTGGATACTCCATGAAACTACATTAGAGCTTCTAAAAGAGTGCAACTCACTTGATCCTATTAGTGTGTAGCAATCCTCATATGGTGCAATGTTAGTATTATCTATCAACCAAAAAAATCTATGAACCGTAGACTCACCTTCCTTACCTAGAAAAATTATAGGGTTACACCACTGGATGATGGATTTTGCATCTGTCAATATTTCTCCATCTTTGTACTTTAGTTCTTCATGAGCTAAGGCTCTTTTGGTGCATGTGCCTGCACCATCATGCTCTCCCTTTCCATGACCAACCTCAGTAAAATTCCACATATATTGAATTCTAGACAACCTGTGCATCCTACTCAACCAATAGAACATTCGTGCATTCTTGAATTGAGATGCACAATTGTCTGACCAAATAATGCGCTGACAATATGGTATGCTCCTATTAGCCAAATTTCCATAAAATAGTTGAAGAAAACCATGTACAAACTCCGTAGAATGTGATCGATCATCGCTGATGTAAAAATGGCACTCCCTCAAAATCTTCTTGTCATCATCTGTACTTGTAGGTGAGTGCATGAATGTTATGTGAACAAATATCGAAACCTATCGAGAAGCATAATTCTTTGTTTGCACCTCATTTTCTAGTTGTAGTGTGTAGTTCTCTATGAATTATACAACTAAAACAATGGTATCTAGTGAAAATTTATCCTTGCATAACTTGAATTGCAAATCCATCCATCAAGCTCTATGTGTATGCCTTGCATACTCGTAAATAATTTTTTCATGAAAAATTTTCATGAACTCATACATTGGAATCTTTTCAATGACTAAATCATATATTTTACCCTATTTCCCATCTTTTAGAGTATATGTCAATGTCTTATATTTTCTATAATCTACTATTTCATTTCCAATTGCACGTGTACTATCCATATGTTCACAAGTTGATAAAAGTTGCAAAGAACTACAAAATAAGCATGTACCATCCAAGCATGATGTCTTGTAAAAATTTTGGTCATCCCCTATTTCACATAAAATGTTGGATATGAATTCCCTTGAAGATCTAGGTGGCTCATTCATGTCACAATCTTGCAAAACAAGCTTAGAATGCAAAAGCACATATATATGCCTAAAAACATCAAAATGGTTAGAAAATTCATTGTGTATCCTATAACAACAAGTTGTGCATGTGTGATTTATCTTCACACAAAAAAGTTTACCCATCTCAACAAAAATTTGACTTATTTGAATTTGAGGATACATACCAATAAATTTTGCAAAAAATTGTGTTTAAGTTGAGTCCAAAATTTTTTTCACATGTGGGTTGTGATTTTGGCTACCAATCCTCCTTCTTACAACATCTCTTTGATTAGGGAAAATTTGTTTGTTATTTGTAAAAAAATCTTTGATCAATGATTTCAAAGCTTCACTAATTTCTTTATCCTTTTGTGGTAGTCTACCGCTAAATGACCATAACTCATTTTTTGTTCGATCTTCCAATCTCTTACGTCTTAACATGGCTCTCCTTAGAGTACCTCTAGCAATTTTTAATATTTTTCTTGTCTTTCTCATGAGTCAAGCTTTCTTCATTTCGGCACTTACTATTGTCAATGTAAGTACTCATCTTGTGATATTACTATCTTTGGTGCATGATTTAGAACCCACTTTGTCATAAGAACTCATTAGATTCTTTAGAATGTTTTTTTCATTTGAATCGTCCATCGTTCTTAGCCCAAAAATCTTCATGATAGGCCTAAATTTCAAATTCCTCATCAGTTCAACAAATAATTGGCATTGACCTATAATATTTAATTCTTCAAAGAATAATCTCGACATATGATTAACTTTTCTTTGACAAGTACACTTGTTAATCTTGTCAATAATTGATTTCAAAATGTTAGTATCAATATCAATCAAATATTTTGGTCTTCTAAAAAAAATTATAGAAGGTGTTTTAATCTCTTCCATTCACTCAACATTTTGAACATCAACATAAGGTTGAGCGTTTTGCGTACCTTGAACCAAAGATGATGTGCCATGGCAATAAGATGCAAAAGATGGAATATCAATTATTTTATATGTTGATGTTGTGCCTTCAACATGACATGATGGAGTGTGTACATCATCAAATCTACATAGTAGTGTCTCTTCAACATGAGATGATGATATGACTCCAACATTGGAAGATGGTGTAGCTTCACAATTCAATTATCTTCTTGAGCATAACAGTCTCATTTGTTCTCTTTGACTTTCCAATTCTTCCTCTTTGTTTCTTTGTATCGGTGGTTCTTATTCCTCTTCGAAAATCAATTCTTTATTATTGCTTTACAATTTTCTTTGTTCACATAGTAGTTTCATTTTATCTCTTTTAATTGCCAAAACTCTCTCCCTGTCTTTTGTTGTTTGAGTTTTTGGTTTCTTCCTTGGCATGATGATTATTTCTATATGTCAAATTATTCAAACATCTGAATTACTTACAATTTGTAAATTACAAATCATTCAAATACATATATAAATTATAATTATTTCAATGAATACACAAAATATATTAATCAACTTGTCAAATTTCTAACCATTTTCAAATAAAAATTCATTCAAACATACAAATTTCAATGAATTCACTATATATTAAACATGTCAAATTATAATCAAATTTGTCTCTATATAACAGCAAAGAATATTTAAAAATGATTGCAATAACCTTTTCTATAGAAAGAATATTCAAAAAGACTTCAAATAGTGTATCCAATGATTGGATTTGGTGTTTGCTAGCTTCAAATAGAGTGAAAGAATATTTAAAAAGCCTTAAAATAGTGTTTGCTAACTTTCAACAGCTTGAAACTCGTATTTTCTATCGAAACTACAGAATGCACAATAGACAAAAAGAAGAATATGGATTAGTAGGGACCCAAATTTACGTTACGACCATTTTTTGGTGTTCTCATATAATTCAT
>CM053793.1:296002090-296134590 GCA_028749045.1 Cupressus sempervirens | reverse complement strand
AACTTTTTGACTAGGCATGTATTCAATAAATTGAACAGCATTGTGTTCAATTTTTGTTTGTTGATAATTGGTGCCTACAAAATAAGATTTATATAGGTCATTTAGTACTCTTAATAATATAAAAAAGAAATAATTATTTACAATTAATCTATCACTCTCTAATTAGTTGTATACATCTCATAAGAGGATAATATATACCTTCTATAACAACTGAACTAGTTGGATAAGACTAGTTATCATCATTTGTACATGGTTCAGTCAACTTGATTTTTACTTTTGTGCATCTAAGTAAATAAAAATCCACAGCTTCCACATTTGGAGGATCCGAACTGACAACAAAGATGTCACCTAAAAATGTGGAAAAATAATGGAAACTATAAATAAATAAATATGAAGACAAATTAATATTAAAATGAAACATGTTTGTGGAAACTCACCTGGAACAACTAAATCATAAATATGTTCATAATCAGTTGAATACATAGGATTATGAATGTCTATGTCATTATCATCTTCTTCATAAGGGGTACTTCTAATTATGTTTGTCCATGTCCATTCAAAGACATAGTCAGTCACAATATTCTCGCATTGACCCATTGCATTGTTTTGAATGTAGACATCACAAAAACATGAATTTTCTCTTACTTGAATTACTGGAGGTTTGTGTTGTCCAGTAGTCATCAGTTGATGCAATCTTCCAATTCCAACAATGGGTTGACAATTGTAAGGGTTTAATCGATCAATATCTGTAACACATTAAATTGGCAAGTATCTATGCCTATAATCAAAATATTAAAGTAATCATGTCCAAAAAAAATGAAAATCTTACCTTACACTTCCAAAAAAAAAAGTTTATTATATTTTGTATCACGAGGAGAAAAATGAGATTTGCACCATTCAACAACTTGATTTGCTTTGTCTATCTTTGCGCTTATATAGGAAAGAAAATTGTAGATCAATTTTAACAAAATATAAAAAGAATTATCTAGTAGATGGTCGTATATGTCAAATTTGATTAGTATATAACAATATTATACCTGAAAGTTCATGTTGGCAAAGTGTACACTTTACACATGCTCCTGCTACATCATGCTCTCCTTTTCCATGACCACTTTCAAAGAAGTTCCAAGGAAACTTAACATTTCATCTCACATGTTGTGTTGCAAGCCAATTGAATGATTTTGCATACTTAAATTTCCCTAGGAAACAAATTAAAATCAATTTATGAGTAATCAAATCTATATATAATTAATTATTCAGTTAATTAAATATTTGCATGAAATTTTAAAGTTTAACTTTCAGATACACTTACCAGCACAACCATCAAACCAAATCCAATGTTATGAAGCATTTAGCCCATGATTTATGAGATCATCAAAGAAAATTCCAAAACAATGAGCTACATAGCTCCTATCATGAACCCTATCATCACTAAGATAAAAATAGACCTTGATGATAATGCGTTCATCTAGATCGATAATTTCTACCCCATCCACCTCAAATTGTGCATGTCTAAAGGAAACTTATACAAAATTTACAATTTGATTTGAGTGATAATATTTAACTTGAATATTAGATTGAGGGGTAAAATTATAGTTTTTAGAGAAGTCTACAATTGATAGAATACATCCTTGTGGAAAATAATTTTTTGAATCTTGAAACTATTTGGCTTGCCATCTTGCACCATGACAATGCTGGATGTGTGGATAAATCATAGTTTTGAATTTATCCATAAACTCACCATATGGAAAATTGCTCTCCTTCAAAGCTATTTTTTTAATTCTTTTCCATTCCTTGTTTGATAGATCTCATTCTCAAATCTATTCCACATAACTGGTGTTGAAACACCAATATTGTCCATTTCATATGGAAATTTTTGTAACACTCCATAATTTGTGCATGCATTTTTTATGCATTCAACATTGAATTCATCTGAGTCTTCAGCATTATCACATAACAAAGACCTGAAAAATTGTGTTGTGCTTCTAGGAATTATTACATCTGGCTTAAGTGTTGCCATAGCTTTTCTAAAATATTGCAAATAAACATGAAACTCAACATGATTTCAAAACAACAAGTTTCACGTACCTTATTTATGCATACAAAACATGGGCACAACATCTCAAACATTCTTTGGAAAATTTTCACATTTGAAAATTATTTTTTGAAAGCTTCAAATAATTCACTTTGTGTTGTGTCTAAAAAGTGTTTTGGATGTGCTATTTTCATACCTGTCTATTCATCTTTGATCTATATAGTGTCTCTTCTATTAGAAGAAACACATGACTGGCTAGTCCAATATTAAACAACCTATCTTCTAACATCTTCAAGAATTCTATCCTTTTGAGGATGTCAACAAATATTAACCCAATTCTTTTCATTGTTCTCATCAAGAAAATTTCTCCCTTTTATGTATCTTTGAATATTTCTTCTAGATAGATTGAGCATTTTAAAAATTGCTTGAACTTGATTTTTTTGTGACAAGTCCTTTTTCATAATCATAGTCATCAATGCTCTCTGTGCAACACTTAAATCAGCTACTCAACTTTTGTTATCAATAGCATTTAATGAATCTCTCAAATTCTAAACTATTGTTGCCTTCACATTATCTCTAGAGATTTTCTTATTGTTCACACCTAAAAACTCTAGGACAAAACTCATTTCTCCTTTCCTAAATAATTTGACAAATAATTGTGTTTTACCAATCATAGATTTATTTCAAAAAGTTCCTTCCACATATTTTTTAGATGTAGCTTGATTGTACTTTCATGCATCATGTGTTCAGATTCAATTCAATTTCTCTTAAAAGAGAGTCTTCATCCATCTCCATCAAATTTTCCAACCATAAACCATATTTCCAAATGTCCTGCTACTTCCTAGAACTTCAATAGGATCTTCTTCAACTTCAATCAATGGATCTTCAATTGGTGGCTCTATATTACATTTTGTCCATCCTTTCTTCTTGTCATCTCTGACTCGATCATATCTTTTTGCTCTTTTTTCTTTATTCCCCATTGCTCAAAAGCCTGAATACAGAGCTTGATACCACCTACATACAAAAGACTTCCAAATTCAATTACATAAATACTAGTAGATCATAGACAATTTAGAAAAAACTTTCAACATTAGAAGGTTATTATATTTGGCTATTTGTAACACTAAAAAATCTTAAGACAAGTAGTTGCATTAAAGCATTGCTAAATTTAAATTAAAAAATTTATTAAATATATTAAATAAATTAAATAATTTAACTATTTAATAAATTTAATATTTTTCATATATATATATATATATATATACATATACATATATACATATATGTATATACATATACATATATACATATATGTATATACATATACATATACATATGTATATATATATACACATATATATGTATGTATATATATTCATATGTATACATATGTATATATATCTATACATATATATACATATGTATATATACACATATCTATACATATGTGTGTATATATATATATATATATATATATATATATATCAACATTGTATCTTAAGGATGGCGAACAAAAAAATGAAAAGAAAACGTACAAAATCAGTGAAAAATCAACCCATGAAAGCAGAATCCAATCATTTTTGTGCATATGGAAGGCCCAATAAACTAGGGTTTTTTAAATTCGACCCAAAATCACAACCAAACAAGATTACAAACGATGGATGCAATAAATATGCTTAAGATCCTTGAATCAATAATGGTCAGACACTTTATTCCTCCACTGTCACATTGTCAAATTTGTTCATTTCACTAGCTAGCGAGCAAGAGCCAGAGGCAACCAACATTCAGTATGGAGGAATTTCCCAGTTTTCCCACTAGATTCACTCCACTCTCAACCTAGATAGGCAAATCAAATTTTTTAATCAAACAAAATATGTCGGCCTCAATCTTAACCCTTTCTTTATCCAACAGACTGATTTTGCATTAAAACCCCCTATTACCCCGTCTACTCTAATGCCTAATTTACCAAATACATATGTCTCTCCTCATCGGAGGAATTATCACCCCCTTCAGCCAGCTTTGTCTCCTCCCATGCTTGATAAATCTCCTCCATCAGACAATAGGGAGGATGTCTTGATCATCAGCAACCAATTCAATGAAGATTGCTAGCAAGAATGCCAAAAGGTGGGTGTATTTTCCTTCTAGAATGGTCCTAGAACTGAATTGCACTATTTAATATGATGGTTGGAAGATTTTTGTGGCTACCAGGTATGTATATCTCACTATACTGATAGACTAGTGTTTATTCATTGTACTGATGAGGATGTAAACCAAGATTTTCTCTCCAACTCTATTTTTTATTTTAAAGATCATGTAGTCAAGTTCTTTGAGTGGGTACCTAATTTCAATGAAGATAGCTTAGATTTTGCTATCCCATCTTCATTTTCTTTGAACCCTATTCCTCCAGAACTAAAACAAATAGATATTATCAAAAGGATAGGGCAATCTCTGGGAGACTTGATAGGATTAAATGCTTCGTTTGAGTGTTGCAATAACATTAAATTACTAATCAACTATAAGAAAAACAACATAAATCTTGAACCTCTTAAAATTATTACCAATATATCAATGTATAGTTTAAAATTTTAGAGACATGAAGGAAAAATTATAGAATTCATCAGGTTAAATAATGGAAGGAGTCACTCATACAAAATACAACAAGCTACATCAGACTTAACTGCTCTCTTTCCTATGATTAGAAGAGGGTATTAGGAATTAATGAGTGAGGAAAATTTTCTAGTGGAAGAACCATTAACTAACAATAGAGATCACTTTGATGTTAAGGGGACAAATGAGTCAAAGAAGGTTGCAAGGAAAAATCACAAAAGCCCAACAATCCAAACCAACAAATATTAGAAGGAAAGTGTCAAGAACTTTCCAGAAAATAGCAGAGGAAAGCTTCTACTAGGAAATTCCATGAGTACAGACAAGAATAAGCCAAATACTTCGAAGGTATTGGATTAGAAAGTAAGCAGTCAAAATCCAGAGAAGACTCTTGAGCCAGAAAAGCAACCTATATCACAAAGTATGGTGGTTAACAGCAAAGATTCTAAAATGGTAGAAAAAAGAGACAAAATTTTGGAAAATCTTACAGAGGTAATCAATAATAAAAGGCACTTAAACAAAGAAAATATTATGAAGGTTGAGTAGAGTCCAAAGAGTCAGATTATAAATATTGAAGATCTGGAACAAGTAGTCTTATATGGAGAAACTCCAAATAACACTAAATCTGAATTCATTAAAGACAATTCAAAAGTACAAAAGTAGCGGGACAAAGAACTTCTAGTGGGAAATTCTACTTCCATCAATAAGTCTCCAAAGAGGTTCTCTAAATTTTGGTAGACGCCCATTTCTAATAATGAGAATCCTGAAGATAGATCTAAAATTTTAGAAAGGAATATGTCCAGTGTCATCCCAGTGGCTGAATTTTAGGATTTCCTAAAAAAAGAGGTAGAGGAAACTAAAATCATCGAGGTAGGAGCTTTAGAAATGGGAGATAAGGATATGATTGAAAGGCTTGTAGAAGATCTAAACCAAGTTTTTGATCCAAAAAATAGTGAACAACAGCATATCTCAAAAAGAAGAACTTATGCAACAAGTACTATAGTTGGTAGGTAAGAATTATACCTTTGAAGATCTGAGAAGAGACCTTCTCCACTTTAAAGATGAGAAGAAGAAAAAAAAAATGATGGATAACTTGGAAGCTATCAAGTCAGGGGAAACTAAGGAACTAGGCAAGCTAGGCTAGGAATACATTACAGAGTAGATTCTTGATGAGCTGGTACTTGAAAAGGAAAATAGGGAAAACAATCATTCAGAAATAACTACAATAGCACAACATAATTTGGAACACCTAGGCATAAGCATGAATCAAGAGGGTTCAAAATTGCCTAATTTTGGCAAAACAAAATCCAAAAGAGGAAGGAAATCTCACAAGGAACTCAGAGAAGTAGAAGGATAGACTCGTGAGCAACCAAAAATTAGTCAAATCTTTAACACAGGGAAGGGGAAGTTCCTTCCCATGGTCTAATGAAGATCACTACGTGGAATATTAGGGGCTTAAATGCCCCTAGCAAAAAAAGACTACTATGACAAAACATTAAATTATTCGACTATGAAATAATTTAACTTCAAGAAACTAAACTAAGTTATACAGAAGGAATCAAATTAGGTAAGAATTTAGGCAATTGGAGCATAACTATGCAAGAATCTCTAGGGGGATCTGAAGGATTAGGGTTCATATGGAATCACAAGAAAGTTACCTTAGATGTCTTAAGCACAAATAATAATTGGATCAATGGTATAGTAAAAAGTCTGAAATCCAATCTCAATTTTATTCTTGTAAACATATACGGGTCTACAAATAATACAGAGAAAAAATTAGTATGGGATGAAATTAGCTATTTCATGAATTGCTACCAAAATGATCTAATATTTTTAGGAGGTGACTTTAATACTATTTTAAACTCAGAAGAGAAGATGGGGGGCTCTCAACAGATCCCTCAATCTTCTAAAGATTTTTAAAAATGGTGTGACTATCATAATTTGTTAGACATCCATTCAAAAATGGAAATTTTACATGGAATAATTAAAAAAAGGATTTCACATATATAGCAGAAAATTAGACATGGTTTTCATTAAAGGAAACCTAGATGAAAGCAATTTAAATATTTAAACCACCATTTTACCTATAGTAGGTTTAGATCATTTTTCGGTTAGAACTGAATTTTTTGAGCCTCATAAACCTACTAGGAGTTCATTTAAATGCAAGAAAATGTGGTTTTTAGAATCCAATTTCCTAGAAAACATCAAGGTATGGTGGTCACAAAATGACTTTAAAGGATAAAAAATGTTTATTTTTGTATGTAAAATGAAAAAATTCTTAGGTGGAATAAAGAACATTTCAACAATATTTTCAAAGAGAAATTGGACATAGAAAATAAATTAAAGGAGTTAAATCTAGAAGTCATTAAAAAGGGAATGAATAATGAAAGTTATCTTTTAGAAAAGGAATTGCTTGCAAAACAAGAGGATATACTTTCTAAAGAGGAAATCTTTTGGAGACAAAATTCTTGAGAAAGATAGCTAGAAGAGGGAGATAGGAAAACTAAATTCTTTCACAATTCAACTCTTTATAATAGAGCTAATAGCAAAATAACAAGCATTAGAAATCAATTGGGCTTTTTTACAGAAAAAAAAAGAGATCTCAGAAATCTTTGTAGAACATTTTTAGAAAATATTAAATAACTTTGAAGGATCTAATGGAGAGGTTCAAACTAGTTTACTAGGAGTGATACCTAAACTAGTTACAGTAGAGGATAATAAAGCATTAAATAAACCAATCAACCTAGAAGAAGTCAGAATGGTCATTTTTAACATGAACCCGAACAAATCACCAGGTCCAGATGGTTTTCAAGCTTTCTTTTATCAGAAATGTTGGGATATCATTGGCATAGATCTTTGGAATGCCATTGAAGCCTCAAGGAAAGGAGGATCCTTTCTATCACAAATTAATTACACATTTCTCACACTGATTCTAAAAAAAATAGGGTCAGAGAGTCTGGGTGATTTTAAGCCTATTGTGCTTTGTAATACCATCTACAAAATATTCTCTAAGATACTAGCCAATAGGATTAAGTTAATTCTCCCAAATATTATTTCTGAGGAGCAAACAAGTTTTGTTCTAGGTAGATCTATTCTAGATGGGATTCTTATTATTCAATAAACCATTCACTCAGCTCAAAAAAATAAAGAGGCAGGTATGTTCATGAAGCTTGACATACAAAAAGCCTACAATATGGTGGATTGGCAATTCTTATGTAAAAAACTTCAAGCATTTGGCTTTTCACATCAATGGATTAACCTTATTTTTAAATGCATCTCCACCACCAAAATTTTTGTCCTTGTTAATGGATCCCTGGAAGCCTTTTTGAGATTTCAAGGGGCATTAGACAAGGTGATCCCTTATCTCCCTTTTTATACATTATCATGGTTGAAGCTTTTGGGAGATCGCTGACTAGAGCTTATAACACACATGTTCTCTCAAACACGTTGGGATTGGTTAAAACAAAGTCTAGGCTAGTCTTCTCCTTTGCCTAGATCTTTTTCTGACTTGCTTACAAGATGGCCCAATAACCTTTGTAAGGGTATATATAGTAAACTCTAGAATATTTACCCTTCCATTCTTGTGTGGGAAATCTGGAAAGAAAGGAATAGATGAATCTTTTGTGGTTTAGAGTTAAATTTAGAAGATTTATTTCGTAAGATAGAAGCGAGCATAGTGGAAATAGTTAATGCTCATCTCAAGAAATCAAGAATAGTAGAATGATCCTTCTCATTTTGGGATGGCCAAGTTAAGAAGGTTTGGCCTAATCTGATCAATCCTCCTCATGTCTATGTGAAGAATAGTAAGGAGGCTAGAAAGAAATGTCATTGGACCCCTCCACCGAAGGAATGGTTTAAGCTTAATTTTGACAGAGCGGCTAGAGGAAACCCTGGGATTACATGAATTGGATGCATTATAAATGGTCATACAGGTCATTGGATAGCTAAAAAATCCAAACCCATCAGCCCCACTTCTAACAATTTAGCAGAGCTTGAAGCACTTGAAGAAGGTTTGAAGCTCTGTTGCTCTTTAGGAATATCAAAAATTGTAGTTGAAGGTGATTCTCTGATTGTATTAAAAGTGATAAGAAGTAGAGGTACTCCAAATTGAGTTCTTAATTCCAAGTTAGAAGAAGTCATTAACATTCTGGATGAATTCAAAGAATCAAGGATTTGTCATATTTTTAGAGAAGGTAATTGGAAGGTTGACCTTCTAGCAAACAAAGGAGTAGATGGAATTAACCTCTGTTTATTCAAGAAGGATCTTTGATTTTAATCATTCCAATAGTTAGGCAAATGTTTCTCTTATTGGTTAGTAATAATAGTATTTCTTCCTAACATCTTAGACAGCTAGTCTAGGTACTCTCAGATAGGATGGACTTTTAAAACGTAATTATTATATATTACTTTCCTTGTTTTTATTATTTAGATCATAGTAGATGGGTGACTAGGGTTTAGTCTTTAATCTTTCTTTATGTCCCATGTCATCTTCATGATTTTGGGGGTTCCCTGTCACCTTGCTTTTTGGCTTTGGAATAATACCACACTAGGAGGTTGAGATGATGATTAGGTTTATTTTTCATGCTGAAAGCTGAGTCTTGTTTAGTATGTCTTATGATTACATAATGATGTCAGGAAATGAAGTGTGCGAGGGACTTTCATGAAACTTCGAGAGACTTCATTGTCTTTTTCCCCCATTTTTTCATAGAATTTGGTCTCTATCTTTGGATTAGCCTCCCATCAACGGATTCAAATATTTGTGTTTACCACTTTGTTGAAGCTCACACCATGAACTTTCGGGGTAATATCAAACCTAAAAGATGGAATCGCATTCTGAGCAAAGTTGATGGTATGACCAAAATTGTGGTCAGTAGAGCAATTGGAGAAAGTTATTTTGATTATGAGTACTCCTAGAGGAAAAATAGTTACATAATCAGCATCTTCAATGGATGCATGGCCAAAATAGGGATATCCAAATGGGAAATGGTAAGGCTCTGTTTAAACTTATTTGATTCCACTTGGAGCAAAGGTATCATTGAAGCCATTTCAAGCCTAGATGAAAACCTTCATGTGCCTTTACCTAAGATATACATGAACCATCCTCCTAATAGCTTGATCATAGATAATATTCCTAGGAGGACAACTTTAGTGATTAGGGATCCTGTTGCTTTCAATCTAAATTGGCCCAAGATGGAGTCTTGTTTTCATTTCCTACTTGGAAGGAGGAAGATTATGATTGGTACTGATATATCATGGTTAAGTAATTATCTTGGTCTGTTCAAAGCATATATTCACCCAAGTGTCATTTTTGATAATCTCGACCTGGTCAATTTTTGCACACCTAGCATTGAGAAATCCAACAGTGACAGATCTACGTTTGAATTTCTACCTCATTTCCATTCAGAATGCCAAAATGATATCTTGAAAGTTATTATGGTATATTTGAAAAAGTAAATTTGGTGAGATTTCTACTAGGTTCCATATTTGGTTGGTGTCTCAGTTAGGGTAATTATTTTTTATTATCGACTATGTCATCTAGTCCTTTTTTGTAGGAGGGTTTGATCTTCAATATGTAAAAAGTTAATAGGCTCATGTATTTTCATCTATCTGAAAGAAACATATCTCAGTTTCCTCATTTAGGGGTTTTTGTCCAACATAAGGGGATTTATGGATTGATAGAGACATAGTCAATAGTCAAGTATATTCATGCTCTGTTTGATCTATTTACTTTAGACTTAACCTTTATCTCCCTGAGGCATCCAACTCCATATGATCCTCACGATTTTATATGTATTTAGAACTCATATATGATACAATCATTATAAAAAAAGGTTGTATGGTTTTGGTTATATTGATCTTAAAGTGTTTTTGTAGGTGATCCCACAATAATAGGTTCCACTTTTTGACCAACTTTGACACTGAAATCAATATTTTTGCAACAAACGTCATGTTCAAGTGACTACATCTCGAAAAATATAAATAATTTCAAGATGACATAAACTAATGATTTTGAGTACTTTGTTCCTACTTTGTAACCATATTTTTTAATCTAAAAAAAATAAATTATTTATGTCAAATTTTTCATCTCCTTTGAAAAGTGGTACATAATAAAATTCAATATTTTAAAAGAGTGACAGTCTGTTTGACACACATAAATTTTTTTCTAAAAATGATAATAAAGTAATTCTTTCGGTGTTAGATTCGTAACATCAATATCCAGAGGATGCATTTGGTTTGATTCATTTTGGTTGAATATTGTATAGTTTCTGAAGTTTTGAAGTGACACGAATCGTAATTTAGACATACGTTCTGTTTGACATAGATAATTTGAAGTCAATTTATTAGAAACCTTTTTTTTTTTTTTTGAATAGAAAGGTATCTCAATAAGCTAGTTCCTACATATTTTTAATTTTTTTTGGACCTAATTTACTAATTTTCCTGAGGTGTTGAAATCGGTTGATGTTCAATTGGTAATTAACCTATGATGAGTTAAACTTGTATTTGAAAGCCTTAATGATTAAAATATGTATTACAATTATTGTCGTTACAAAGCTTGCTCCGAGTAGCACATTTTAGAATTTTTTATTTTACAGTAGGAGATCATTTATCTGCAATTATGGGTGTTGAAAGAGCAAAAACAAAATTTTAAGAAAAAAGGGCCCAAAAAAATGTAATTTTGTATGTTCGCACAAACATACGACCCAAAAAAATTGGGTGAAAAGATGTTTTAAAACATTGGAAGTCCATGTTTCATATGTTCGTGTGAACATATTTATCACGTATGTTCACACGAACATACAAAATATGTTCACGCGAACATGATTTATAAAAAAGTTCGCGCGAACATATGGTAAACTCAATTTCCCATTTTGCAATTTTTTTCATTTTTGTTTATCCCACTAAAGTGGAACCCATTATTGTGGGTTCACCCTAGTGCTTGTCTCAATTAGTATAAATATGGATCTTTATGCTTATATTGGTGTTGTTGTATGATTATATAGGGTGTCCAAAATTAGTGTAGATTTGAATTTCTTTCTGTTGGGCTCTCTGCATTGATAATCTAAATAGTAAAACTGGAGGGTTTGACTCTCTTTTTATTTTATTTCTTCTTTCCAATTTATGCATGGTTTTTTGGATAGTAGAGGTTGTTTCTAAACCCCAGCTGGTAATAATGGTTTGATTGTATATTCCTCTCTTTAGTATTTGTTTTGGATAGGTAGATACAAACTGATTCAGGTTCACTTGAGGAAGCTGGATTCCAGCCCCGATTTAGATTAGTTTTAGGTTTTGATCCTAGAACATCATTCTTAATTTTACAACATATTATGAGGAGAGATGCTCTATTTCTAAACACTCATTTGTTAGGATTGATCAATTTCTTTAGTGTAGTTTATGGGTAGGAGGAGTTAAGATCAGAGAGAGTTTAGCTCTTCATCCCTTTGTCTGAAAGTTAAAGTGGACAACATGCTCCATGATAATAAGGACAATCCTATTAAGACTCAAATTTAAGGAAGTTAATCTATGTTCAAATTATAACTAAATAGGGATTTATGCAATATGATTCAGTTAAGGTTTTCTATTCGATGCTTAATGTTTGGAATTAGGATTTAAAATGATAAAACTTGAGTTTTTGTTTGTTATTGAGCACTAATACTTAGCATTTTTGGTTATTTACTGATGCTCCTTTTGTATATTGGTATAGGGTTGGTTGTTTGATTTAAAGGATAGATTGGTTCCTTCGATGTTAGAATTTGACAGGTTCATTAATAAACTTCAACATGTTTGGCGAACTAAAAAAGGATTGACATCAATTATTTTGATATATGAATAGTACATATAAATCAATATAAGTTGCTAATTATTTCCTAAGGCACCGATTATTTTTAATATGATCATGCAGTTTTATTACTGACAATTCTGATGGTTAAGTTAAGAAGGTAGGACTGAGTTGTATGTGCAGTTATGCAGGGATACAAAAAGAATAGAGGCTTAAACAAAAAGTTCACAAAGATTGCAACTATATGCAAGGATTAATAACAAATATATTCATTTGGATTGTATATTGTTAAAAATAATGAACTTTTGAACTGGGGTATGCCCTTTTTATGCTGTAATAATAAAGGGCATCAGTCTCGGGCTAGACTAGTGGTTTTCTTCTCTGTTATTTCCTACCAGTGCCCATTTGAATGGAGAAACACTTATGTAAATTAGTTATTTGATTTAATAAATATAATCAAGGCCTTGCCATTTACCAATAATTTTTTTTTTTTTTAATAGTTTTCATAATATTTTAAAAAACCTAAATTCATTCTAATAATTTATTTAAATAAAATTAATTAATTAATTAAAATAATCAATTTCAACACAAAAATAACTTTAAAAATCTAATTTATAAATATTTCTTCAATAAAGTTTCATTTAAAACTTTACTTTTTACTATTAGAAATGCAATTATGAATTAAATATAACAATTTAAAAAATAAGACTTTACCTTTAAAGCAAAAGACCTATTTTATTGAATTAAATATAACAATTTAAAAATAAAACTTTACCTTTAAAACAAAAATATATATTTTATTGCATTAAATATAACAATTAAAAAAAAAAATATTACATTTCAAATAGAAAACCTATTTTATTGTTTAAACTTTATTGAATTAAATGCATATGTGCAGGATCATGGTCAACAAAACTATGGCCTTAAGTGGCAGTGAAAAACTAGCAAATTAGGGTTATGTCAACTTGACACATAATTTTAAAGTGGTTATGAACTTTATATCAAAAAGTTGTAAGAAAATAACCTATAGGAAATTGAATGTAGTTTCTAAACTACTAGGCCTTATCTAGAGAAGAAAATAATTTATTGGTCAAAAGTTTGGATTTTAATGCAGTACTACAAAAATTTCAAGGCAAAAACAAAAAGTAGGTGTATGTTTGACCACCTTAATCAAAATCAAATGATAATATATTTTAATATAATTATAGATATAAAAAGTAGACTCATGCCCGAATGTCACGCATATTTTTGGGTATTTTTATTCCAAATAAATAATTAAATATGAATTTTCTACTAAAACTTTCTCAAAAAAAAAACCTCTTGTGTCTGACCACCTTAACTAATAGAAAACTTTACCAATTTTTATTTTTTTCTTATACTAGACGAAGCATAGAATGTGACACAACTTTTGGATTTAAAAAATGTTATACCATTTGAAAGTTATAGCTGTTTTTCAATCAGTATGTCAATCATCACTTTATAATAATATTCATTCAAAATTAACTAATAAATACTTATCGAACTTAGAATTTGATAGCAATTATATCGATGGAATCTCGAGAGTGTTATCAAAAAACCCTTTTCATTTCATTTAATTTCGATGAAAATAACATTGTTAGATGGCTACCTAAAGTTTGAGTGTCGGTGAAACCCTTCTCAAAAACATTTTTTGGGTTGACCAAATAGGTTTGGTAAATATCGAGCCTAATCGGACACCCGAAATCAAATTGGGTATCCAATCAGGTACATGATTTTTCAATTACAATTTTGAAGGGAAATTTGAGAGGAAAGATTTTCCAATTGCAATTTTGGAGGGAGGGAAATTTGAGAGGAAAGAAATTTTCCAATTGCAATTTTGGAGAGAATTTTGAGAGGGAAACTTTGGAGTGTTTTAGAGGAAAATTTATTTGGCGGAAGTGTGATCATTGATATTATTATTATATATGATTATAATTATTATTATATATAGTAATATGTATGATTATTATTATTAAATATAATATAGTTATAAATATAATATAATTATTATAACTCAATATAATATAGTAATATATATGATAAATATTATTATTATTAAATATATATAGTAATATTATATGTCTATTATTATATATAATAATATATATGGTTATTATTATTATTAAATCTATAATCTAGTAACATATATGATTATTATTGTTATACAATCTAATAATATATTATTATTATATTAAAATATACAGTATTATATTATTATTAAATATAATATTGTCATTAAATGCATTGAAAGGTGTCATAGGTTAATCTATGACCTCTTTCGACACATTTCATGACAACATATGTCCCTAGGACCCCTAATGACCCCTTTCGACGCATTCCTAATGGATCCCTAGGGGTCCTAGGGACCCTAGGGACATACATTGTCATGAAATGCATTGAGAGGGGTCACAAGTTAACATATGACCCCTCTAGATGCATTGGAACCAACCAAATGTGTCCCTAGGGGACCTAGGACCCCTAGGGACATAGGTTGTCATGAAATGAGTAGAGAGGGGTCACAGTTTAATCTATGACCCCTCTCGATGCATTGGAACAAACCACATGCATCCCTAGTAGTCCTAGGGCCCCTAGGGACATAGGTTGTCATGAAATGCATTGAGAGGGGTCATAGGTTAACCTATGATGCCTCTAGATGCATTAGAACCAACCACATGCATCCCTAGGGGTCCTAGGGGACATACGTTGTCATGAAATGCCTCTAAAGGAGTCACAGGTTAACCTATGACCCCTCGCGATGCATTGGAACCAACCACATGCATCCCTAGGGGTTCTAGGGCCCCTAGGGACATAGGTTGTCATGAAATACATCAATAGGGGTCATAGGTTAACTTATGACCACTCTCGATGCATTGGAACCAACCAAATGCGTCCTTAGGGGCCCCGAGACCCTAGGGCATAAGTTATCATGAAATGCATCGAGAGGGGTCATAGGTTAACCTATGATGCCTCTTGATGCATTAGAATCAACCATATGCATCGCTATGGGTGCTAAGGCCCTTAGGGACATACATTGTCATGAAATACATCGGTCATAGGTTAACCTATGACCCCTCTCGATGCATTATAACCAATCAAATGTGTCCCTAGGGGTTCTATTGTCCCTAGGGACATACATTATCATGAAATGAGTTTAGAGGGGTCATAGGTTAACCTATGATGCCTTTTGATGCATTAGACACAACCACATGTGTCCCTAGGGGTCCTAGGGCCCCTAGGGACATACGTTGTCATGAAATGCATCGAGAGGGGCCATAGGTTAACCTATGACCCCTCCTGATGCATTATACCCAACCAAATGTGTCCTTAAGGGTTCTAGGGCCCCTAGGGACATACGTTATCATGAAATGCATCGAGAGGGGTCATAGGTTAACCTATGACGCATTTTGATGCATTAGAACCAACCACATGCTATACGTTCTCATGAAATGTGTTGAGAGGTGTCATAGGTTAACCTATGACCCCTCTTGACACCTTATAACTAACCAAATGCATCCCTAGGGGTCCTAGGGCACCTAGGGACATACGTTATCATGAAATGCGTCAAGAGGGGTCATAGGTCTCAACACATTATAACCAACAAAAAGTATCCCTAGTGGTCCTAAGGCCCCTAAGGACATACATTGTCATGAAATATGTCGATTAGAGTCATAGGTTAACCTATGACCCCTCTACATGCATTGGAACTAACCAAATGCATCCCTAGGGGCCCTAGGACCCCTAGGGACATAGGTTGTCATGAAGTGCATAAAGACAGGTCATAGGTTAACCTATGACCCCTCTCGATGCATTAGAACCAACCACATGCATCCCTAGGGGTCCTAGGGCCCCTAGGAACATACATTGTCATTAAATGCATCTAGAGGGGTCATAGGTTAACCTATGACCCCTCTCGATGCATTGGAACCAACCACATGCATCCCTCGAGGTCTAAGGGCCCCCAGAGACATAGGTTGTCATGAAAAACATTGAGAGAGGTCATAGGTTAACCTATGACGCCTCTCAATGCATTAGAACCAACCACATGCATCCCTAGGGGTCCTAGGGCCCCTAGGGACATACCTTGTCATGAAATGCATCGAGAGGGGTCATAGGTTAACCTATGACACCTCTACATGCATTAGAGACAACCAAATGCATCCCTAGGGGTCCTAGGGCCCCTAAGGACTTAGGTTATCATTAAATGAATCAAGAGGGGTGATAGGTTAACATATGGTCCCTCTCAATGCATTATAACCAACCAAAAGTGTCCCTAGGGGTCCTAGGGCCCCTAGGGAAATACATTGTCATGAAATGTGTCGATTGGGGTTATTGGTTAACCTATGACCCCTCTTGATGCATTAAAACCAATCAAATGCATCCCTAGGGGCCCTAGGACCCCTAGAGACATAGGTTATCATGAAATGCATCGAGAGGAGTCATAGATTAACCTATGACCCCTCTCAATGCATTAGAACCAACCAAATGCGTTCTTGGGGGTCCTAGGGCCCCTAGGGACATACATTGTCATGAAATGCATCAAGAGTCTCGATGCATTAGAACCAACCACATGCATCCCTAGGGGTCCTAGGGCCCCTAGGGACATATGTTGTCATGAAATACATCGATAGGGGTTATAGGTTAACCTATGACCACTCTCGATGCATTAGAACCAACCAAATGCATCGTTAGGGGCCCTAGGACCCCTAGGGACATAGGTTAACCTATGATGCCTCTTGACACATTAGAACAAACCACATCCGTCCCTAGGGGTCCTAGGGCCCCTAGGGACATATGTTTTCATGAAATGCATCGAGAGGGGTCATAGGTTAACCTATGACCCCTTTCAATGCATTATAACCAACCAGAAGCATCCTTAGGGGTCTTAGGGCCCCTATGGACATACGTTATCATGAAATGCATCGAGAGGGGTCATAGGTTAACCTATAACCCCTCTCAATGTATTATAACCAAATAAATGCTTCTCTAGGGGTCTTAGGGCTCCTAGGGACTTACATTGTAATGAAATGCATTGATAAGGGTCATAGGCTATGACTCCTCTACATGCATTGGAACTAATAAAATGCATCCCTAGGGACATAGGTTGTCATAAAATGTATCGAGAGAGGTCATAGGTTAATGTATTACCCCTCTCCATGCATAGAACCAACCACATGCGTCCTTAGGGGTCTTAGGGCCCCTAGGGATTAGAACCAACTACATGTGTCCCTAGGGGTCCTAGGGACCCTAGGGACATACGTTCTCATGAAATGCATCGAGAAGGGTCAAAGGTTAACCTATGACCCCTCTTGACACATTGGAACCAACCAAATGCATCCCTAGGTGTCTTAAGGCCCCTAAGGACATACATTATCATGAAATGCATTGAGAGGGGTCATAGGTTAACCTATGATGCCTATCAATGCATTAGAACCAACCACATGTGTCCCTAGTAGTCCTAGAGCCCCTAGGGACATATGTTATTATGAAATGGGTCGAGAGAGATCATAGGTTAACCTGTGACCCCTCTCAATGCATTATAACCAACCAAATGCATCCCTAGGGGTCGTAGGGCCCCTAGGGACATACGTTATCATAAAATGCCTTGAGAGGGGTCATAGGTTAACCTATGACCCCTCTCGATGCATTATAACCAACCAAAAGCATCTGTAGGGGTCCTAGTGCTCTTAGGGATATACATTATCATGAAATGCGTCGATCGGGGTCACAGGTTAATCTATGACCCCTCTAGACACATTGGAACCAACCACATGCATCCCTAGAGGTCCTAGGGCCCCTAGGGACATAGGTTGTTATGAAAGCATCCCTAGAGGTCCTAGAGCCCCTATGCACATAGGTTGTCATGAAATGCGTCGATAAGGGTCATAGGTTAACCTATGAGCACTCTCGATGCATTGGAACCAACCAAATGCATCCTTAGGGGCCCTAGGACCCCTAGGGACATAGGTTGTTGTGAAATGCATCGAGAGGGGTCATAGGTTAACCTATGATGCCTCTCGATGTATTAGAACTAACCACATGCATCCCTAGGGGTCCTAGGGCCCCTAGGGACATACATTGTCATTAAATGGATCAAGGGGTCATAGGTTAATCTATGACCCCTCTTGATGCATTATAACCAACCAAATGCATCTCTAGGGGTCCTAAGGCCCCTAGGGACATACATTATCAAAAAATGCAACGAGAGGGGTCATAGGTTAACCTATGATGCCTCTTGACGCATTAGAACCAACCACATGCATCTCTAGGGGTCCTAGGGCCCCTAGGGATGTATGTAGTCATGAAATGCATCAAGAGAGGTCATAGGTTAACCTATGACCCTTTTTGATGCATTATAGCCAACCAAATGCATCCCTAGGGGTCTTAGGGCCCCTAGGGACATATGTTATCATGAAATGCATCGAGAGGGGTCATAGGTTAACCTATGACTACTCTTGATGCATTGACATACATTATAATAAAATGTGTCGATTGGGGTCATAGGTTAACCTATAACCCTTCCACATGCATTGGAACCAACCAAATGCATCCCTAGGGGCCCTAGGACCCTAGGGCCCCTAGGGACATAGCTTATCATAAAATGCATTGAGAGGGGTCATTGATTAACCTATGACCTCTCAACATGCATTGGAACCAACCACATGCATCCCTAGGTGTCCTAGGGCCCCTAGGGACATACTTTGTCATGAAATAAGTTGAGAGGGGTCATAGGTTAACCTATGACCCCTCTCGACGCATTGGAATAAAGCACATGTGTCCCTAGGAGTCGTAGGGCCCCTAAGGACATACATTGTCATGAAATTCTTTGAGAGGAGTCATAGGTTAATGTATGACCCCTCTCGATGCATTATAACCAACCAAACGCGTCCCTAGGGGTCCTAGGTCCCCTAGCGACATACATTATAATGAAATGCATCGAGAGGGTTCATAGGTTAACCTATGACCCCTCTCGATGTATTATAATGAACCAAGTGCATCCCTAGGGCTCCTAGGACCCATAGGGACATACATTATCATGAAATATGTTGATAGTGGTCATAGGTTAACCTATGACCCCTCTAGATGCATTGAAAACAACCAAATGCATTCCTAGGGGCCCTAAGACCTGTAGGGACATAGGTTGTCATGAAATGCATCGAGAGGGGTCATAGTTTAATCTATGACCCCTCTTGACACATTGGAACCAACAAAATGCGTCCTAGGGCCCCTAGGGACATAGGTTGTCATGAAATGTGCAATCTGGGTCATAAGTTAACCTATGACCCCTCTTGACACATTTTAGAACCAACCAAATGGATCATACGTCATAATAATAATAATAATAACAATAATATTATATGTTGTTATATTTAATAATAATAATAATAATAATTGTATATGAGAAAATGTTAGCAAGTAATACTAATCTATCAAGAGAACAAAGCATTAACTAGCATAAAAATCATAACATATATGAGAGTCAAAGTGAAAATTCTCAAATGAGAATATGAGCCATGGAATGGCTCTCCCAATGAGAATGGTCACTTGATTTAGAGATAAGTCTATTATGTGGATGTGGGATGTATGCTCAAGGTTCTCAAACTAGCTTCAATGGAGATGAAAATGGCAAATTGGTAGCTTTGTGAGCTCTCAATTTGGCATTATAAGGCTATGGTTAAGGCTTTTTGCTTCTCAAACTAGCATTATAACTTTAGCTCAAAGGTTGTGATTAAAATGGCTTGGGAGGGGATTCAATTTATAGGCTAAGGGCTTGAGGGATGGAGGGATAAGATACAAGGAGAGATGAAAGCTTAAGGAGGGCTAGGATGCACACAAAGGGGAGCACATGGATTGTGCTTGTTTAGCACCAATCAGGGAGTGACACATGTCATAGGGTGAGTGGATGGAAGAAAGGGCAAGGATGAGTCAACAAAGGAGGCTCAAGGGATAATATCTTTATAAAGACCCTTCATAAGTGCTTCTAAGAGCAATGAATGGGATTGTAAGAGTCTTTATGGCCTTTGTAAGAGTATTCATGGCTAAGTGGTTGGGATATTTTGGAGGGAGTTGAGATTTTTGACTTTGTTTGGCTTAGGAAAGTCTTAAGCTTGCTTAGGGAATGTGACAAGGTTAGGGGGGGGATTAGAGGTGATTTAGGATTAGACTAAGCTTGTTAGAGATTTGCAAGTGGATGGCATTCATGAGGGTGGGTGAGTTAGGTACTAAGCTTAGTTAGTATGGGTGGATGGGGTGGATTAGGCTAAATGAAGGGTTAGGGATAGGTTAGGGGTTATTAGATTTAAGGGTCTTATTTATCAAATAGATTTATTTAATAAATGGAGATTTTGGAATCAGATAGAATAATAGGATTTAATTGATAAATGATAGGTTATTTGATTTATCAATTAGGACTATAGATGATTAATTAAATTAATCAACTAGGGGATGGCAAAGGATTAATTAAATAGGAATTTAATTAATGATGCCTTTAGAGATAACTAAATAGGATTGCCAAAGCAATGTAATCAAATTTAGGTGTCTACAATAATAATAGTAATAATAATAATATATATTAACAACATATATAATATATTACGTTATTATATTTAATAATAATATAGTAAAAATAATAATAATATAATATAATAATCATATATATATATACATTATATTTATAGATAATATTAATAATAATAACATAATATATTATTATATATAAATAGTTAACATAGGTCATAATAATAATAATAACATATATTATTATATTTAATAATAATATAATATAATATACTCATAACTCATTATACATTTAACTTGTTATATACATTATAATCTTAATCTTAATTCTTATTTCCCTCCAATATTTTGGCCTGAATATCGGATATCTGATCTGAAATCAGATACCCAATTTATTATCGGTATCCGATCTCAGATGGGATACCCAATTTTACTGGCATGATTTTCCCAAAATATTTCCTGTGACTGCAGACCCAACAACATTGCTTTTTGTGGGACATTTTCACGGGTTTTGGGAAAAGTCATGTCTTGGGGCCTAAACGATCGAAAGAAGTTTGATAATATATCACTAGGTGTCTGATATTGTCATCTGAATGGGGAGTAGTAGTCATCGAAAGGCTAAATGCAAAAGGAAGGTATCCAATGAAGACATTGTGACATATAGAGAAAGGGACAAAGTAAATCACCAAAGGAAAAGACAAGGTATGTTAAATGTGAGTCAAGTTGACGATGAATTAGTCGAAGGTGAAATCATAGAGTCAGATAATGAATATGTGCATTTGGGGAATGAAAATGTACCAATTGAAAACGATAATGTCGAGATTGAAAATTTAGAGAATAAAAATTTGGAGGATCAACTGCTACCATGTCATAATGTAAATTGCATGATTAAACATGCCGAACATGACAATGCACAGGAACCTTACATATCTCTTAATTATAATCGACATGAAGGTTCTAAAACACCAAAATGGATAATTGAAATTGATGAAACGATTATTACCAATTTGGAAAGGAAAAAATCTAAAAGAACCATTCAGTTATGGGCTTCAAGACTATATAAGATGTTTTTTGGCAACAAGACAGTGGTGGAGCAATGTCAGCTTTTTATGCACTTATTAAAGATGCAAAAGATGAGACCTATGCTTTCCAAATTGAAGATTCGTGTCAATAAAAAATTGGAAAGAAATGCCATTATTGTGAAGAATCTTTCTAGTGCTCTCAATAGCATTGAGAAAAATAGTAGGGAGAAGGATAAGAGAGTTGCTCGAAGGGTTATTACAACCTCTTTGGTAAGTCATCATTTGAGAAAGGGTAGATATATGAGACAAACTTGTATTGACTTGAACCTAAATCGTACTACTTTGAGAAGAGCACTTGGTAGACAAGAGAGAATTGATGATCCTCTTCAAAATGAAACATGAGCTTTTGGTGGGAGACTTCTACATTTTGATAATAAGCTATCCGATGATGTGAAGGAAGAAATTACACAATTTTGGCACTTTAGCTCACTAGTATCACCCAATGCTAAAGACGTGTTAAAGTTGGAAATTGGCATCAGAGACCAAACGCCACATCCTAAACACTATTTGGAGGTAAGTCAAACTATGTTGTTCAAACAATTTAGAGAGAGTCATCCAAGTTTGACACATGTTTCCATGAGGGGTGCGAACAAGATCTTGGAAAGACAATAGTAAAAAAAAAAGGTATATGAAACGGTGAATACACATTGAAGATTGGGGGTGAGGGCTCTAGATGTGAATTGGTTGCAAAAAAAATCAATGTGGCTAGTTTTATTTCAGATTTCAAGAAAAATATTTTCTACAAGTATGCAAGACATAGTCACAGGTCTCAGTGGTTGGATCAACAATTTAGAATGTGTAAGGAGACTTTTCCCATTGGCACTATTATCTCAGTTGTTGATTTTTCTAAGAACTACACATTGCAACCTCAAAATGAGACACAATCTTAGTATTACAACTCCATTCATATTGCTATTTTTGTCCACATAACATATAGACATGCTCCTAATAGTGCAGAAGATAATCAAAAGATTATTAGAGAGTATCATTTTTATATGAGTGAGGATAGATCTCACTCTCATGAGTTTGAGCAACATTATTTCGAGAATTATTTTGATTTCTTATAGGAGCATGCAATTTCTATGGATAGACATATCATTTGGTCAGATAACTGTACAGGTCAATTCAAGAATGCTCGCATGTTTTATTGGTTGTGTAGGATGCACATAGAGAGGGGGGTGCCTCATATTTGGAGTTTTTTTTAGTCTGGCCATGGGAAAGGGGAACATGATGGAGCAGGGGCATGTGTGAAGCGAGCTCTAGTTAAGGAGCAATTGAAAATTTCAGCAGCAGAGCTTCTTGATGCTCATAGCATTGTTGATTGACATAGTTTAGCATTATCACAGAGGGGGACTCCTGATTCAATGGTATGCAGGTTCTTTTGCTTGGTTGAGGAAGGGTCCATAGGTGATAGATCATATTTTTCTACTGTGAGAGACTCATAAAAAATGCATTCATTCCAGAGCTCTAATTCTAGTACATGGACCATTTGGATACAACAACTAGCTTGCTTTTGTCCTAGTTGTTTTTAGTGTGATTGAGATCACTGTGAGTCGAGTGAATGGTTGGACATATGGGCTCCACATTATCTTACTCCATTGTCTATCATACCCTCTATCAAAAATGATGACATGGAAATTTCACTTGAGCATAACCATCTATCAGATCTTCTTCAGCTAGGACATGTCTTTGCATTGGTTGCACCACATGGGAATGATGAGAAATTTGATTATTGGTTAGCACGTTGTGTAAGAGGTTAAAAAAGCTTACACAACCAATCACAAATGATGATGGATTCACATATCCTACTGGTTCAGTAGTTGTCGTTGGAACATGGTTGCAGACATACATGCTTAGAAGGAATGGAATTCCTGCATTCAAATACTATCAGAAGCACAAAATAATTTTCATATATTTGCATCTTATTATAGCAACAAATGTAAAGTTGTTGAAGCATCAAGGAAGACCAAAAGTAAAAGAACTTTTTACCATTACTAATGCTGATCATGCAGCCCTATTGGAGACCCTAAAACAGAGAGAGGACCCTATTGGAACACTCGACTAAGTATATTTACTTCTTATGTTATTTTCTTCATAATGATTCAGTGAACCGATGATTATCTTGTTTAATACAATAAGTTACTAATATTTTCTATGATATTGGAATGTAGGTACATCATGAAGAGTGGGGCGCGGGCAGGGTGGGGGGCGCGCGGTGTTGGGGAGAATTCCTAGGATTTATGATGTATTATGATGCAAACTATGAATTTTTTTTATATATGGTTTTTGTAATAATGAAAAAGACAGGTTAAATTAATTGCATATCCTAATTTTTATCCTGGTAGGTTCTTTGTAAGGAATTATAAGTGGAAGATATTGAACAAGTTCTTGCAAATCATATTTTCATGTGATACAAGGCTATAAGGATAATTTTAAGAGCATTTATAGTTATATGAGTATTGAAGCAAGGAGACAATGAAAGATAATTGCTTGTGGATATCTTATTACAAGTTTAGTTTTTTTCTTATTTGACATAGAGCTGACATTATGATTATTAAAACCATTTTTATCAAACTAATCAAATAAGACTAATCTAGAAAATACGAATGAAAAATTAGAATTAACATAGAAGACCACAAACATAGGTGTGAAAGGTGAGGGTTTGGGTATGCAAGTCCAAAAATATAGATAACTATTGAGGGAGAAAATTTGATCTGAGAATATGTATACTTGATTCCTTAAAAAACAATTTGGGGAAGGTGTCGATAAGTTTGAATACTCATTCGGAATGAGGCATTGAAACAAGAGGTGATTTTATGATGCTAATATTGTGTAAGCCTTTTACTACAAGTCTTATCAATGCATTTCGTTTCTTTTTATGGTGTGAGGTTTCCATCTCTAGGTTATTATAAAGAAAGACTCATGGTGCAAGAAGAGCAATGGGTGAAAGAAATAGTTTATTTGGATAATGTTTTTCTATATCTTGGGAATGCTAGGGTGGTTCGATTACACTTTATTAAAGTTGGTTGTATATATTATATAGGCTCTAATTGTGTGAGAACAATCACATAAACTTATTGAAACACTTGTGTACTTTGCTACATTTATCTAATCTATTTGTATAAACTCAAAGTATTGTTTTCCATATATATCCTAGTTTATCTATTAATTTTTTATTAAAAAAACAATTTTTAACATTTAAATCAAAGCCATTATATTGAACTAATATCATATTAAAATAAGAAAAGCTAAATAAAATAATTAAATTTCATTTATTATTTTCTTATTTTGTTGTTGTCATTTTCAACAATTGATACACCTCTTTTTATTTTCATATAGAGAGAAAGCAATGAAAGTTTTATAATCTAGAATAATTTTATTAAATTTGAACTTATGACTTCTTATTTAAAAACCAAATTCTCCACCTTTTGAAAAACTTAACGTATGAAACTTTCAAAAGATTGGAGATAATTCATCATTCATTAATTCCTTATGAAACTCTCAAAGCCTATTAGAACCCAATTTGTAAATTCAAAATGATGCTTCATATCTAAGAATGCAATTTCTTGAAAGTTTTTAAAGCATACTTAACAAGTTCTATTCATGCACATCTTAAAATCTTTGATTCATTAGATAAAATCTATTTGAGACGGTCTATGAGGAAAAATTAGGGCTCTTTCTTTGGGATCTTTATGTCTAAACGTGTGAAACTGAGCTCTATAAGGGCTGATCAAGTGTAAGACTAGCAATTTAGCACAATACTAGTGCTTCCATGCATACCGCAACCTACTACAAATGTGTTTTCTTGATAACTGAACATACAAAGATCTCCAAATTAGAATTCATGTCTACTTAATTCCGCCCAAACTCAAGCCAAATAGGAATTTAAATCTAATTATTATATAAGTCAAATAATTCAACAACATGGTATTAAAATAGAGGATCAATTTTACAACGTAACTTTGAAACCACAGATGTTGGCATTGAATCATCAACACCATTAGCTCTGGATGGGTGGGTGAACCCTAGTGACAACCTTGTTCTAGCCACGAAGACCATCCATCATTTGCGGCCACCCTATACCAAGTAGTCTCCAAGGTGCTCTAAGTGCATTTTGAGGTTGATCTTTTGAGGGCTATCGATGAAATGTCAAATTCTACAGGACAGTGATGCCGAGGCCTAAAATAACCTATCTCATTTTCAAGATATCATATTTTGTTTGGATTCGGCATAACAATCTCGCTCGATGCCAAAACTCGCAATGTGCCTCAGTTCATAGGTGCACCACAACGTAACTTTGAAACTGTTGATCTTGGCATCAAATCATCAATGCCATTCACTCTAGATGGGTGGGTGAACCCTAGTGACACCCTTGTTCTAGCCATGGAGACCATCCATCATCCACAGCCACCCCATACCGAGTAGTCTCCAAGGTACTCTAAGTCACTAATACATTAGGGGTCAATTTGCAACGACAAGAAAAGGTAATGTGGTTTTGGCTTTTTTTTTTTCAATTTTAGCCCGATGCCATCGCAATTGCGATGGCAGGTGTCGCAATTGCGACGCTAGCGGGATATAAGAGAAAAAAAAGAAGCCAAAAACCCTCATTTGAATGAAATCACGCGACACAGGGTTCTTCTAAAAGGAAAGGTGCGTGCGCGGGAGATCACTTCAGTAGCATTGAGAGGGGCAGTGAGGCAAACTCGAGGCATTCAGAGGGTCGGGCAGAGACGCGCATCGGCAAGGTGTAAGACAAATAAACCCATTACTCCTTTGTTCTCCATGTTTTTCAGGATCAAAAGCATGCCCATTCATTTTAGTGTCCAAATTTTTGAGCTCCTTCAAGTCTTTTAAAGACTGTAGAGAAAAAGAGGCAAACAAGAGGCCTTTTAGTAGACATTTAGGGTAAACAATTGTTCTATTAAGATATGGCATATATCTATGAATATGTACAGATGAAAAAACATCATTATGCATTTCACTATCACTACCTTCACATATATGGTAGCATAAACGTTTTAAAACAATCCTCTAGTCATTCAGAAAACTAGTTGCAAAAGATAAGGAAAGAGCCATATTGATAGTGTCACCTAAGACCATGCTACAAGAAGAGCTTTAAACTCAGAGAAAGCAGAGCAATGCTCGCATTTTGCAGCGAACTTTGAGAAACATGTCAAAAATGAAATGATAAAATTCATTTTGACAAACTTGACCACAGTGGGAGTCGAACCCACGACCTTTTGATCCGAAGTCAAACGCGCTAATCCATTGTGCTATGCGGCCCTGTGATGATTATTGTGGCCAAATTAAGTTTTTATTACATTTTATGTTGACTATCATTTCAATGCCTATTATAATTCTATGGGACAAAATTGCTCTCAACATTTTCTAGGTATATAATGAAGCTTATATAACTACTTCTCTTCAAATAATTGTGAAAAATGAAACATCAAATTCATTCCTAAGGCTGAAAATATAGAGATTAGAAGTTGGTGACCAATAATTCTCTTTAAGATGGAGGACACATTTCTGGTTACTTAGATAATGGGAATTTTACTTTGTTGGTAATTTGAGAATCTTGGAAAACCTTAGAGATCATTAAATTCCTCCATCTTAAACAATTTTTGATTAAACAAACTAGCCCCAAATCAATATATTTCTCAATTTATAGGCACAAAATATCTATGGTAGTAGGAATACACCTGAATTTAAAAGCAACTTACAGGCAAACAAATTTTAATTCCCATGAACAGGAGAGCAATCTAAATGCCAACAAATTATAGTTCTTCCACTACTTTTATTTCAACAATCCATGTGGTTGCACCATAATTGGATGCTTATCTTATAGTGATAGAAGATGTTGCTCCCTTATGTTTTAACTTGTCATGATCACCCCCTAGTGGACATCGTGGTGGGTGAATGTGTTTGCACTATGAGGAATTATCAACATATTTTGCATTCACACTCTTCATTTCAGATACTTCAACCTTGGTACACACAGAGAAGAAAGAGGCCATAAAACCAGTTCTTAATGAATCCTTTGTTTTCCTCACATCAGCAATTGGGGCTGGTGAGCCTTTGTTGTGTTTGGCGAGAGGCTCTTGCCAATGAGCTCTACGCATTCTTTTGCATGTCTTTTGCACATCCTTCTCCAGTAACATCACAAGACATTAATGTTTAGTAACATCAGGTTCTAGTTTAAACGTCATAAGACATTATGGTCTTGACAACAATATGGCAATCTACATTTGACCAAAGAAAATTGCAAAATATCAACCTTTATGAGATAAATTCAATTTGGTAATTGTATTCTGGTTCACTAGGCTCAAGCTATTTGCAATTTATCTTCCCATGTCCCAAAGATGGTCATGCATTCTCATTATAATTGTTAATGTTTCTCATGAATGCCCTTTCATTTCTTGAACAAGACACTTTTTTTCAAGTGTTTCCATTGCATGTTGAGAGCTCCATGCTGATGCCTCATGTACTTCCATGGCAGTGTGCTTGGATTTGTCAACAAAAAGACATGCGAAATCCATGAAAATTTGTTGTTCCTCATAGTCCAATGCATCAAAGCTTATTTTATTTTGCATAGCCTTGGGTGGTAAGATCTCACTCTCGAAGCCCATTATGGTAGGATGGTAGAAACAGATTTACGACTATATATTAAAAATTTGGGATACAAGTTAGAAAATTGTTACAAGTATCCCATTACGTGAGATCAAGATTCAAGTTTAAACGTTCATATAATGAATAAAATTCAAAAATCCTTGCTCAATATTCATTAATTCAAGTATAAAAGTAATAATAGAACATTATTATCATTTGAAATGAAAGGCCCTAAGTCCACAAAATGGCCAGTGATAAAAAGTACATTTGGTTGCATGTATCTTACACAGAAATGCAGTGGTATTATATATCTGGCATAGTTATGAAAGTGTGGCCCTCATTGCGAAGGTCTATAGTATCTAACTTGAGGCATCCTCATTTTCAGCCTTACATTGCTAAAGGCAGGACACATTTTGGCCTTGTTCACTGTCCGACCCTAGATAGGGTCTTGAGGGGATGGATACCATCTTGAATAGGAAAATATAGATGAAAGCAACAGTAGTTGTGATAGAGAAGGTTCCAGTAATAGTGATCTAACTTGTCCAGTAAGGCCCCCTCGTGATTATGTGAATGCTAGAGATAGTGCATTGCAGGATAGCCTTTCGCATAACATTGGAAGTGAAGGTACATGGTCATACACAGGAAAGGAATTACCAAAATCTTCCAAGCAGGTTTTTTTAAATAAATATTCAGCTGTGCAGGAACCAGAGGAATCAAATTTGTGTTCAGAGGATGTTCCATTGGATAGGCATTGTGGCCATCGCTTTCTTGCAGAAAATCCAGAAAGTCTTGTAGATAGAAATAAAGAAGTAAAGCACCCCATGGTTCATAAAAAAAGCTCTCCTGCAAATGCAACAAAGCGACTTGCAAAAGAAATTGTTGGAGTGGGAAGCCCTCGGACCCCTGATCAAGTTTTTCCCACTCCTAGAGTAAAAATAGATTCTGTAAAGAAGGCACATCTTACTCAAGGCAGGCAATCTGTAAGTTCCAAATTCTTATTATTTCTACAATTTTATTTTGTTATCTTAACTGTAATGTTAACTTGAGTCATAAATTTGATAGCTACCCTATGGAGAACCTTCACCACGAGTTGTCGAGCTAGTTGAAATGGTTTTAGTTTCAATTTTACACCATTTGATACAAATAATCAGTTTAGCAATCGACCCCTAGGTTCATTCCATTTGTAGTAAAATCTTCATTACATAGAAAATGTTCACAAAATCTATGTCAATGCTCACACATCTTCTTGGACTTACGCAAATCTATGTCAATCCTCACACATTTTCTTGGACTTACGCAGGAACTATGCTGCCCTACAACTCTTGTTAAATATGTTATCAACTTGACTTTTCTATTAAAGGCTCTCATGCTGAATTGAAAGCCAGGTAAAGAAAAAGATATTATACACTATTTTGTTGGTACCCTGTGCAACACAACAAACTTGTTCTTACTATAAGAAAATTTTCTTTTCTTTTGTTTCATTGCAGATCTTCTGCTTGCATGGAGGTCTCTCCCCATCATTGGACACACTTGATAACATTTGAGCTTTGGATCCCATACAGGGAGTGCATCTATACACATAAGTATAAACTTCTTCTTTTCCGCAACACATATAACAACAATTTTAAGTGCTTGGAAGGTATATACTTATGAATAAATATTACATCCTGATTTAAATGTATGAAAACAATTTTCATTCCTTTTAAGCTTCATTCATCTCGAGGTGTGATTCACAAACTCAAGAATAGTGGCTTTTGTTCTTCAGGATACCTTTAGGGGAAGAGTATGTGAATGCCCCCTCGTGTCTAGAGTCCAATTTAGAGGAGATGGCTATTTACACTGCTAAGGTTTGTTGAATCTAATTCTGAATAACATTGCTTGCTATTTTTGAATCTAATCTAATGTATATTTTCACTAGACTTGTAGCTTATATGTTTTGAAATTTTTGTTACGCCTTGTAGTTTGTATAATTTGATTGCTAGAGAGCTTCTACAGCTAAGCAAGAAGGTCGTTGCACGAGTTATAGCCACGTGCTCAGGTATGAAAATTGTTATTTTTTAATTCTAATGTATATTTTAACTAGACTTTTAGCTTATATGTTTTGAAATTGCTTTTAGTGGCTTAATGTTGTAAGGTCTCTTGAAATAAGACCTTCAGGCGGTTGGTCAAAGTTTTACAAATAATCTTAGGAATAAAGTCAAAGAAAATATTTTTAAAATATTAAAGTATTTAGCTAGGTCTAAGAAGATTTGTGTACTTTCGACAGTTTTTCTTAGTTTGTGAAAGCTGTAGACTGAAGTTTTCATAGCCCAATTTTTGCTTCCTGCAAAGAACGATCATGTCAGATAATATAAGTGAAGAACAAAATAGGGAGACAATCGCTAGATTGTGGTCTAACTTGAAAAGAAAAGGTGATGGAAAATGTTATTGTCCTTGCAATGTTTGTAAGGGCTTAAAGCGTAGAAGACTACTAATCAAAATAGTTAAGAGACATTATAGGGAGAATGGTCACATTGAAGGGGTGCATGACTATCATCCATTGGTAAGTTGTTCATTATATCATTTTAATAATTTATATACATATGAAATCACTTGATGATGAATTGATGATCATGGTTTATTTATGTTAATCAATTTTATATAGGTTGATCTTCCCAGGGAAGTACATGATATGAACCACAACAATTCGAAGAATATGGTTTTCGAAGTAGAGGAACATGGAGGTGCAAATATCCAAGGTGAAGATAATGATCCCATGGAAGATGACGATCATGCGCCGAAAAACACAATTGAAGAGGATGGTATAAATACATTGATCCATGACACATCTAGTCCAAGTGTATCTGATCATGATGATGATGATAGCCTCGATGTACCTCTACTTCAGAAGGCATACAAGCCCCTATACAAAGACTCCCAAACAACTCTTCTCTCTGCTATATTGTTGTTGTTGAACTTGAAGGTTATGAATGGTTTATCCAACATAAAAATGTCACGTATGTTAAGGCATGTCATATATGTCTTTATAGTTAACAAAGGGTGAATAATGTACAACTAATATTGTTTATATTAACAACTTATATTTTTTGCTTTAGATTGATAGGCGAGTTTCTATTACCATCATCAAATATTCTACCTTGCTCATATAGAGAATTAACTATTGTTATGAAAGATATTGGAATGGAGTATGAAGCAATACATGCTTGTCCCAATGATCATATTATATATTATAAAGAACATGAATTTGCAACACAATACCCTATATGTCATACGAGTAGATATCGAACAGATCGACTAACAAAAAAGGTGCCTCAAAAGGTTCTTCATTACATCCCCATTATTCCACGGATGCGACAATTATTCAGGTGTAGTATCTTGGCTCAATTTATGGATTATCATGCATGCAATAGAAGTCGAGATGACATTATTCGAATACCTACGGATGGTTTGGCATTTATGCACATAGAGGAAAAGTGGCAACACTTCAAAGAAGAACCTCGTAATCTCAGGCTTTCATTGGCAGCGGACGGTGTCAATCCATTTGGAGAGATGAGATCTATTTACTTGGTGTGGCCTGTTTTTGTTATCAACAATAACATTCCTCCATGGATGTCAATAAAGAGGGAGCACATTATGTTGGCAATGATTTTTCCAAGTATCTTATCATTTGATAGTTATTAATTTATATGTACTTACAAATCTTGCAGTAAAACAGTCACAATAATTATGTAATGTTACTGTTCATTCAAGTAGGTAAATATCAAGTAAAAGATATGAATGTATATATTGAGCCTCTTATTGATGAGTTGGTGGAGTTATGGAATGGTGTCACTATGTATGATGTGTCTAGACCAATAGGACAAAGACAATTTAAATTCCATGTAATACTTGCATGGACAATACATGATGCCCCTAGGCTAACACATTTTTGTGGTATGTTATAGTGAATTCAAGTTGCGCACAATAATTCTAATTATAAAAATCAACATATTTAATAATCCAATTACATCATTATCTTGTAGGTCTTCAAACAAAGGGAAAATTTTCATTTCTAGTTTGTGGTCCAAAGGTGAAATCTCGTCATTCAAAAAGTTTAGGAAAGCAGGTGTTTGATGAGTGTAGACACTTCCTCCATAGGAATCATAAGTATCGAAGTACGAAAAAACCTCTTTTCAATGGGAAAGAAGAGACTACATCAAAGCCACGAAGAATGACACCTCGCCTATGGAAGTTGGAATATAATAGAATTAATCGTCGAGGTAATTCTGTTCCACCTAATGGTTTATGCTTGTAATTTATATATTTCTATTGTGATTTTTGTTGACTAATTGTGTGATTGATGATCGTGAAGGTTGTCAAGGCAATACTAACAACCTTCCAAAGGGACTGAAAAGCTATCCAAGACAATTTAGTAGGTTGCCATACTACGAGCACTTACAAATTGTGCATTTGTTTGATACTATGCATATTGGAAAGAATATAACAGAGACATTGTGGAAAATATTGGATGGAAGGCGTGACAAAGAAATTTTTTTCAAAATTTGTAATGACATACATGAATCCAATCATGCATTGAAAAATTTCATTCACTCAAATAGCAACAGAGATCAGATTAATATAAGTGTCCTTCCATGGTTATTAACGGAGCAACAAAGTGATGCCATAAAAGAAGTCATATGAGAAATTTGATTTCCCACAGGATTTGCTGTGAACATAAACAATCTCATATCAAAAAAAAGTGAATTTGGGCCAAGGCTCAAAACACATGATTGGCATACTTTCGTCAAGTTAACTTATGTTCTTCTGTATTTACAATATATTCATAAACTATGTGTATTGTTTGTTATGTTATGTTAGAAAACAATGAAATGATTGGTTTATAATTACTGCAGTACGTGCTTCCTCTATCTCTCCCAGAGCACTTCAACAATAACATCAAACAAGTGATATACGATCTTGGAAAATATATGAGGTAAGCAGTAATATCTGTTCAGTTTGTTGTATATATTTATTATATTCACAATTTGTTTTTCTTGCTATGTAATCTATTGTATATTATTTTGTAAAGTCTCATATCTATGTATTTTTTGTGACTTGAATCTCTTAATGTAGGTGGTTGTCATCTAAAGAAATCCATAAAGAAGATATAAACTATTGGAAGAGAAGAATTCCTCATTTACTACGTGAAATGCAAAAGTGTCTACCTCCAACTTTTTTCAATGCACAGGAACACTACCTCATACACCTAGTTGAGGAGATTGAATTGTGTGGACTTGTACACACTAGGTCAATGTGGATGGTTGAGAGGCATTTGAAATCTTTGAAGGCTTTGGTTTGAAAAAGAGCACATCCTGAGGATTCTATGGTAGAGGGATATATGTTATACCAAACTATGGTGTACATTACTGAATATCTTCCTAAGTTTGCATCAAATATCCATGTAAATCGCATTTGGGATCTCGAGCCTTTTAAAAAATTAGAAGGGGAGTACTTGATGGGGAAAGGTACATTGAGGAAAGTGAGAGGTAATAAATTATAAGATATTATTGTAATAAATTATTTCTTAATCTTCAAAATAAATCGGTTGTAAGTTGTCTATTTATTTTTTGTATAGGTGCTTGAGAGTGGGATGCACTACATTTCTATATTACAAACAATCTTGATTGGATGACGGTATGGATCGAACGATGTCAACATTCTAGTCGCACATTAACATGGGAAGGTGTATCTTCATTGGTTAAAGAAGCTCATCGTAATGGAGATTCCAATGTTACGCAAAGGGAAATAGATTTAGCATGTGGTTCAAGAGATTTCCAGGTACGTACAAATTTATTAATCAACCGTATGTTTATCAACTCACGATACAATAATTTTGATATGTTTCACATATTATTGCAGGTTAAACACCACAAGGATATGTTCTATAATGGTCATAAATTTTGCGTCAAAGTGTTGGATGACACAAAGAAAACTTGTGATTCAGGAATAACTGCAGTCTTTCAAGTGACTAATATTTCATCTAGAAATGACTTACATCCTGAAGAGTTTGAAAATTGATACTATGGAATTTTGGATGAGATACTTGAGTGTGACTTTAGTTCCTTCAAATTAGTACTCTTCATTGTCAAATGGTACAAGCTACGACTAAATCCAAATGATCCTGATAGAACTTTTATTGAACATGATAATGGATTTACAATGGTTAATACAAGGTCGTTTGAGCCAGTTGGGGATGAGCCTTATGTTCTTCCAAGCCAATGTGAGCAGGTATTTTACTCAGAGGTTCCACATAAACCGGGTTGGTCATTTGTTGTTAGACATGAACCGAGAGGAAGGCCAATAAAGTATAATGCTATGGAAGAAGAAGATATTGAAGAAGTAGAAGATGATGTAGATGGTGATCACGATCGACAGTTATTGGATGATGTTCCTGACACAAATTTTCATGAAGAAGAAGAAGATGATGATGACGATGATGCTACTACTGATGATGATGATGAAGATGATGTTGATGTTGATGATGATGTTGATGATGATGACGACGATGACGATGATGGTGAGGATGATGATGATGACGACGACGACATGATGATGACAAGGACGATGATGTTGATGATGATGAGGATGAGGATGATGATGATGGAATTTAGAGGTATGCCATCAATTCTTAATCTATTTAATATTCATTTCTTGATAGAAATATACTTGTCTTATATATATGGTTACATAGTTTATTCATTATCTATTTAAAAGCTACAAGTTTCAACTACAAATAGAATACTGCTAATCTAAATTAACTATTAATATAAATTAATTAAATAAAACTATTTAAAACACATATTGATGCGTGAATGTATTGAGCCTTATTTTCTTTCAGGTCAAAAGCATTTGTAAGTGTTTAGTTTAGAAAATGGAATTTATTAAATATCTATAAAAGGGAGTTGTACCTAGAATAAAATTCATAGGGAAAATATAATATAAGTGCTTACCCAATTTGTTGGTTAATAATTCTACCTCCGTAGGTGATGTAGAGACCCTAGGTGGTCCTGCAATCATTCATAACAAGAGGGACTTCCATAGTGTTCTCACAACACCAACCAAGCATCTTCATAAGATCCCTCTCCTTGATCCAAGCCAACTCCATAACCTATCAGAGTGCACACCAAATCCTTATGCCACCTTAGGTTCTACATCTTTGGAATAATCCCATGAATGTCCCTCAATCCATCCAATAGATTCATCCAAGCAATCTAATCAACAAACTGTCAAATGCTCACAATGCCTCAATAGGTGCCAAACTTGACTTCACCTTAACTAGGTGTTTCCTCCACCTCCACACACATCAAACAACTTCAAATATCATGTCCCCAAGGTGACTAAGCCCTCAACTCATTAGCTGATACAAAAACCCAGTTTTAGCCCTTCACTAGGCCTACTTCCCTAGTAGGCTTATAATGTGAGCCTGATTTAAGTGTTTTATTGTGTACCTTTTAATGTTTTTAATTTTTATGTGATGCTAATGATGGATGTGATTATGATTATGATGTGATTATGCTCATGATAATTGAATTACATTTCCAGGAAACTGAACCCCTTTCAGGAGCATCCTGCACAGTCTCATGGATCGACAGGTATAAGTCAATACTCCTTATAGACAATCTATTTAATACACTTATCAATAGTAAGATTGATTTCTTCTAAGATCTCTCCCATTTGCAGGTACCAGCGAATAGGTATTTGTCAGAAGTGTCTTCCTCAAGTGAGGGAAATATAGGAATAGAAGAGGAAAGTGAGACATGTAGTTTATCTAGAACAGGGAGATTAACTAGAGGTCAAAGTACTAGAAGGAAATTCAATAAACGCATGAAATTTTTCCTTGCTCAAGGGGGTCATGTTCTTATGATGATGAGATGGAAGGCAACATCGAGGTGCCCTTGAGGTACCAACATCTACAGAAACATTGGGTACCCAAGGAACTTCCTCCAATAAACACTGATTTTTGTGTTAACGAGAGGATATATCGCATAGCACCATCATCACTACATGGTTTGGTCCTATTTTCTATGGACGGCATAAAGGTGTCTTACAACAAAGTTTCTGAATTGATGGAGTATGTTGGACCATGTTACGATTACAAAAGTTGGATGCATATTGTTAAATATAAAAAAAGTATGCGTAGGTATGCCCTCTCGGCAAATTATATACAACATCAAGACAATAATCAAAGTAAAAGTGTGGCTATATACATTGATGGAAGGCCAAAAGCAACAGGGAATATTGCGGGTTTTATAAATAGTACACGACCTGGGTCAACTATAAAGCAACCCAATTGCATATTTGAGGCGCGCGAGGGAAATCGTGTATTCATCTGTGCGATAAAATCAATACATGCAGGGGAAGAGCTTCTTATTGATTACAATTTGAACTGCATAGATACAAACGAGGCTACTATCATGGGGGTGGTACATACTATTAAACCAACTTCTAATCAATGACTCCAACATACCATTTAGTCAATGAATTTTTGGCTAACATTTTTATACTTGATCTTTGACACAGGGGCACAATATGGAGCAACCGCCTGGAAGGGATGCTGGCAATGTTCTCGACTCATCTACACACGAGTAGGTAAAACTCATTGTAATTGTGCAAACTAGATAGAAGAAAAATGTTATTTTTTTAATGTTGTTTTCTTCATTGTTTTGGAGTAATTTCGATAATACTAATACTATTGTTGTCATAGAGGGCCAGTGGTCGGAGGGAGGGAAAGGAACCTGCAGTCCCTGATCAACAGCCCCCCTCTGAGGAGGACCCTTTTTATATTGATTTAGCAGACATCGATGACCTGATCGATTTGACTAAAAAGTTGCTAAAGAAAATTGGCAGAGAAATTTTACATTTGGCAACCATAAAGCCTACTACTCAAGAAATAAGAGAAAGGGGAGCTGAACTGATGCACACCTTTGAAACCTTAAAAGTAAGTATTAATGAAATTTTTAATTATAACAAGAGTTCAATAATGGTTTTTATGTTATGCTCTTTTATGGCATTAATTAAAATATGGATGCGTTGTCTTTACAGAGTTTTTTGCGTGATTTTGAGCCCTGTTCCCATGATGAGGGTGTTGCAGGTGGTTCAGGTAGATCGCATGTTCCATTCCCCAGTTCTATTTTCCACTGAATATATATAGGAATGATCATAATCATTGACAATACATGCTCAAAAAATCCTTTTTTTAATGCTCTAACAATCTTGTCCATGCTAGTCCACGCGTTCTATATGTATGCATGCTCTAACAATTTTATTCTTCAGCTTCACATCAATTGAATCCTATGATGACGCCACAGGCATCGACTGTTGCACCATCTACTGGTACACAAATCCTTCTTTTTCTCTCTTATGACAACAACAAACTTTTTTTTTTTTTACAACTTTTTAACATCAATTATCATTTGTTCTTTTATACTTCGTGACAAAAACTTATGAAACTTATGAAAATTTTTGCAATAGGAGCTACAACATCATTTCCTGGATGTTCCTATGTTCCTAGTACGAGAACGGTGAAGGATGTCACATTGATCGTCAGCGACGATGAAGGCATTCCATTAAAAGTAGCCAAAGTTCCAGGTACTTTAAAGTTATTATTATTCTATAGTGATATAATAGTAATTTAGTTTTTGATCACTCTTCATCGACTAATGATCCCATGATTGTTTTGTAGGGAATGATCTTTTTTGGAGAAAACTTGGTGATGAGTGTTTGCGAATATTCGGACCCACCATGCGTACCTGGTGGAAGATCATATCCTAACTAAAACCCCAAACCATTATTTTGATTTTATATCATTGCTATAATATTTTTCCTTTTCATCCATTTCTTGAACTATATTAAAGGTAGCTTCACTTCATTTATGAGTCTAACATGTTTTTTTTTACTTAAAAGATAGAATAACCAACGCAAACTGTTGAAGGATGATCTTATAGAGAGCATGACCCAACTCTTTGGACCTCGTGCATTCGAGAGAAACAAGCTCCTTGAAAAAGTTGGTTTATGTTTGAAGTATATTAGGGACCAGTACAGGAAAAATTTACGGGATAACCCTAGGTACGAGCGTCCGCCCTATGTTCCTGAGGCTGAGTGGCAGGCTCTAATTTTGGATGGAAAGTATAAAGCTGACAAGAAAAATAATATTACACCAGTGGAGAGTACAGCAAGGTATGTCATACTGTTGAGAATCTAATTATGTACTAATTAACCTCTATATTTATACTATCTAACATATTTCAAACTTTTCATAGATTTCCTAACACATCAAAGGCAACAAAGGCAAGACTAGAAAAGTATGGGACACACAAGCTCAGCTCTGGTAGTTTTTCGAAACTTCAAGCAAGAGTTCTATGTATTAGTAATTGAAAATTTGTATCAAAATTTTTATATAATGTGATGGGAATTGCTAGGACTCCCTTATTTAGCTCATCAATTATAAATAGGTCAATAGAGTATAATAACAGTAGTGGATTTTCATATTCAATATAAACAATTCAACAATTGAAGTCAGACTCTGCAATCTAGATTAGTGAAGATACCTTCATTTACTAATATGACATTATTTAAAATCTCACCCTTGATGTTTCCATCTCCATAGATTTCAAACTGATCTTGGGGAGGAGCAAGCTCATAGGGATGGGTATGATAAAAGTAAGGCCACCTAGCAATAGAATTGCAGCAGATGTAAGTGTATGGAATGTTGGATGCCTCAATTGCCCTCCTAACAACTCTCTTTTCTTTGTAAAATCTTAGCCCTGGTTCTACTGGATTGGCTCTGTCTATATCATGCCCAAATTTCGAAGGAAGAAACCTTTGCATCAAAGTTCAACAATTCTTAAGTCTATTACAGTTAACAAGCATTCATGGTAATAATGTTAGGGTCCTATGTTCTGACCTTAATAGTGCCAATTTCTTAAATGGCGTCTACAATCTTAAGCTAATATGTAAGTTGAGCACCGCCCACAATTGAAATAACAATATCAATGCCTTGCATGGCCTTTACCATTGAATTATGATCACTTAAATCTCCCTGCAAAACACCCATTATAATATACATGCACATTAATAAGACCCATTACAAAACATGTAGACATTAATAAAACCCATTACAACACAAATTTTTACAACTATAATATAGCTCATGATCCCAACCAAATTAGACTCATTGATAAGGAGATCACTGACCGAACACCCCTTCTTAACGTAATTTCTAAATACCCAACTTCACAACAAGATAGTCAAACATGATTATTTGTGAGATGACCGCTATCTAAAAATTTAGCAAACAGCTACAATAGTAGTTACCATGAACAAACAAGCAAAGCTTAATCATATATTCTAAACCTATATGACCAATCAAAATAATCTATAGTCTGTAAAATCAATATTTTAAACAAGTACACACACTTTACAACTGTGCCATACATATCACACACACTTTACAACTGTGCCATACATATCTACCACAAAATCTTAGTTATGAACAGAGCTAGTGACATACATAGACAATGTTAACACCAGAATCTTTCAATTCATGGAGGCACTTTTCTTTGGCAGAATCATGGGAAGTGATGGGTCTAATGAGAGTATAGGTAGAATGGCCTGCATTTACAGCTGCAAGAGCAAAAAAGTGACCAATATAACTAGTGGCTCCAATCACTAATATTTTACTTTTCTCTTCATTCACAAAATCCTCATATGAAGAAATCTCACAAATGGAGGCCATGGTTGAGACTGAACTTTCCTCCAATAGTTGAGAATAAAGGCAGTGATGAATGAGGGAATGCAGCAGCACTTGGAACCATTTTTATTTCCAAAGAGCTGAACTAACTCTTACCCAACTTAAGAATTTGGAGAAAATATGTTGGTACAAGCAAAGCATACAAACACGCAACATTTATATAGTAGATTGCTCCAACAAAACTGCTCGATTTTTATCCTATTATATTGTGATGGATATAGATGATTTGTTGTTGATATTTTAACTACCCTCCATTGGTTGATGAAAAAATGAAAGTAAAATTCACCATACCATGCAAAAATGCAGGGCTCAGAGTTCAAGAGATGCCTCACAGAAGAGGATAAGAGAATTGGCTTCCAACAAGGCTATAGAGTCGTGGCTAAATGGCTACGAGCTGAAATCAGTGTGGAAGGTTCTAATAATGATGCATATGAGCCATAGGTAAATAAGCTAAATGAAATTTATTTCAAATTGAATACTTTACCAATTAGTCTATTTGATGTTGAGTTCCAATATAAAGTGAGTATATCTGTTTTAAGCAAGCAATGATAACAATGCGTAGGATGTTGGAATGCAGCTTGACAATCCTTCTACACAATCTGTGGATGCCGAAGGTTCGCATGATGTGCATCCCAGTGGTGGAGGTATACATTTGCTATTAATTTTTTTATATGTAATTGAAATTGGTGTTTGGATTAAAGTAACATTTTGTATAGCATTTGTAGAGGATCTAGGGGTCGATGTTCATGACCGTGTTGACATTGAGTCCAGACAAAATGATGTGGTCAAATCAGGTAAAGAGCACCACCGTTATGTTATTTAAAATAATTAAATACTTGTAACAATTATAATAAATTATTTTAAATTTAACTCTTTTATTTTTTTATTGCAGAGGACCCCCCTTTGCAATAGCATAGGAATTTGAGATCATCAAGAACAGAGAACAGAACAACTGATGAGGGGGGAATTAATGATGAAACTGATGCTCCTCTTAGAGCTTAAATAGAAAAAATAAATAGAAAGAAAAAAAAGAAATGATTGTCATCTGCATACCTTAATTGATAATGACTGAATTTTATTTCTCAATGAATTTAATTATGTGCTAATGAATGTTCATGAATTATGTGTTAATGCAAAATATTGATGAATGTTGCATGTTAACGAATCTAATGTGTTAATGAATGTTATCATGTGATATTGATTGAATGTTACATTTTATTAATGGTTGAAAGAATGAATGAATGTTAGATGTTAACGGGGAATGTAGAGTGATGGTAGGGGGAGGGGGGTGGGGCCAAATGAGCTTCCACCTTCACGTGGTTGGCCCTGTTTAGTAGAGAATATTAAACTATTCTCGAAACAAAGTGAAGCTCAATAAGATACTAACAATAGGTAGAAACAAGAAGACATAACAAGCTCCTTCTAGAACATAACTCTTCCCAATTATTGCTATCTTCCCCACACTAGGAGTCTCCATCATATTCTCATATGCCTGCAACAAAATTAGAATAACTAACCAAAAATAACTCATATTTTCATACTTCTCCATGCTTGGAATATAATCACCTTGTTTAGCCTTCTCTTGGCTCTTCATCTCCATTGTCTTCTCATCCTTCTCTTTGCACCTTGAGACCTCTACTGCTGTCTGCAACATGTCTTCACACCCTTGCCATTTGCCTTGGTATACCAATTCTTGGTTGGTGGCTATTCTATCCGATTCAGTCATCATTGTCTTTGTGAATTTTCTTTGTCCAACTTTCAATGGACACCATATAGAACCAATCAATATCATATCTGCTTCTCCAAGCCTTGTTTCTTTGCTATTTACATTAGCATTTGTACTTTTCATCTTTATTCCAATCATCTCCTTTCCCTCAAGCCCTTCAAGACTTGATCTTTTTCTGTCTTCGTTAGCATCCTTTCTCTTTACCTCTGCTACAACCTTTTGAACCTTTTTAGTGTTAGGTTCTCCATGCTCTTCAACACTTGATTGCTGCTCATTTGTTATTTGTCCTTCAAATGGACAACTTGTCTTCATATCATCCTTTTCTAGGTTCTTTTCCTCAACCTCATTCTCATTAGCTGTTTGCTTCAAATCATCATCCTTTTTTACCGAAACATCTTCCATTGCTTCACCATGTTCCTCTTTTATTAGGAACCTTTCCCTCTCAAAGATAGTGGTAACAAGATACAAGGAGAGAAAATAGTTTTTGACACTTGGAAGGAATAGAAGCAGTTAATTTTTTGAGTCCTCCTTCTGTCACAAATGAAATGAGTACATGGATTGATGATGATTATGAGATTGTTCTTACTGCATCTCAACATCATACATTGAGGATGACATAGTAGGGATTGAATCTAGGGATCATCATTCAGATTATGTGAAGCTACTTGGAGATAAGGATGTTGATCAAAATTATCCTTCACCTTTTAAAAAGTACATGACATTGACTAGCATGTCAGTGTTTGTGCATGAGAAGAGTAATATTTGTAATGTCAGTCAATCAAAAAATACATTGTGTGTCAAATCTAATCACCTCGAGGAAGATAGACAAAGAGATGTGATGGTGAAGGATAGGAACAAGTAGGTGAGAAAATTTTTTGATGAAACTATGGCAAGCGAAGAACTAGGGAAATTAAGGGATCATGCTAAAGATGTTGAAAGAGCTCTATGATATCTAGGCATGCGAAGATGATAGCTTCACAAGAAAGAGAGAAGTTGTAGAAAATTAAATAGGAGAGATTGTTCAGACTAAGTATTGTAATTCAAATATTGATTCAAGAACTTTACTCACATTTACCTTGTCAAAAATCTCAACATATAGCATTGAAGTCCTTTAAGGATGAGGTAACAAGACAATAAGCAAGAATAGATCAACAACTATATATCGTAGGACCTTGGATTGATATAAGCAAAAAAATGATAAGTTGATAGATGTTCATGAAAACATAAAAAATAGAAAATCAAGGTGTAGGAACAAAACACTTCAAGGAACCAAAAGACAAAGGAAGAAATGATAAAGTGGACAACCTGGCTGAGACCTATGACCTGAAATGTTGTCTAGAGAAATAAGACAAGGAAAGTTTGGAAGAAGAGAGATTTGACTTCAGAAACAAGGATAACTTTCAGCTTGTTAATAATCCCTTATTTGAGGTTAGAGCTAATGTTTGATGTTCCCTTATATGACTCCTAAGTGTCTGTGACTAAATCCTTATATTTTAAATCACAATAAACTTCTTTCTATTATTACTTATACTCAATTCTTTATTTTGCCACAAATAAATGTTAGGTATTAATAACAATATTTTTTCGGGGCAGATATATCAATGCAATTGTGCATGTATCTTGATGTTATGTACAAGTAATATCACCCATGCTTCTGATATATTCTTTAATTCACTGCTAGAGAGATACAACTTATCTTTGGTAAAGAATATAGATGAACAATATGTAAATGTCTTTTTAAGTAGTTTTGATATCTTCAATCAAACTTTGATAACCAAAAACACTTCCAATAATGATGGAAATGACTTTGTGAAAATTCCCAATCCAATCAATATCAAAGACTAAAAAAGGATTATATCTATTGAAGATGGAAGTATAGTGATAGTCAACTAAATGACCTAATGTCATAGATCCTGATGATCTAATGTTGATTACTGATCTGCAATAAGTATCATTAGAATTTCTGTAGAGCAATTTGCAAGACCAAGTAATCACTATTACAGATTTATCATAATGTAAAAGGGATATCTACCATACTGGTCTAAAGTTATTCACTGTATCTGATATTTGCCTTATTGAAATGTGATATGATTGATTCTGTTTGGTTTGTAAAGACGTTGGATATTTATTTGATCTCTATCTGATATAATATCTTTGTAATGGTGATGACCCAATGATGGGTGATCTGTACTATTGCAATTTCTGATGTAACTCTTGTTACTTATGTGATATATATGTCACTATTCCTGATCTTAATCATTGTACTCATGGGATCTGGCTTTCTGATGTCTAGTGGATTACTACCACTTATGTTTGTATAGAATATAAAGTAATATTCTGTCTGAATAATGTCCTTGGACTGGTTATTGATGCCTTTTTAATATCATTTGAAGAATTGCAACTCTTCATTGCATCTTTTAGTATTTGGCTCCTCTATCATTATTGCACCCTTTTGGATAACTAATTCGTGATTAGTATTTGTGATCAGCATGATATAATTTAAAGAGAAAACACTTACATTTTAGTATCAAGCTTGTTTTATGAATGAATGGAGAAAAACTAGTGACATATCCATTTCAACTTTGTGTTTTTTACTGTTAGTATTTGATTATTAGAACATAACTATACATCCTTGTGAATTGGAGTTTCAGCAAAGATTTAATATTATTTGGATTTCTTTCTTACTGTAGCAAAGGTTATGGAGGCCTTGAACTTTCCAAGAGGTGTCTGGCGTGTGCTTTTTTGAACACCTAATACTGATAGGTATTTTAAGTTTTAATCATATGGATCTGTATAATTCTAGTTTTAATACAATCTTATTGCAGGTGGATAGATTTTCTTAACAAGTTTTCAAAGTGTTTTCTGTAAAGTCATTGTTCACTCCAGTTCGATCATCCTGACTTTTAGCTGCAGGTGCCTTGCCTTTGGTCAAGCATAAAGCTTTCCTTAGGCCCATGTAATATGGTGGGTAATTTTTTGGGTTTCTCCTTACCAATGAAAACTTTGATGTGACCCTTACTATATGCTTTTGCCATGCATAACATGAATAAAAAACTAGCAATACTACGTTGATGTGCAATGGGTACACAATGGGTAAAAAGATGTTAGAAAATGATTGATTATGGTGTTCTTGTTCATGATGGCTTGAGCACACATTCTGGTCATTATTTCTGCTTTTTTGAGTCACTTAAACCTTTCAAAATTATTTTTATGCTGGGAACTCTAGGTTATAGTCTTAGAAAAGTATTTTATTCATTAATAATTGCTTTAATATGGCTTGTAGGTGAAGTGCACACAATGTTCTTATTGTTCAAATAAATTTGATCCTTTCTTATATTTGAGCCTAGAGATCATTTGAGCAGATTCCTTGTTGAAAGCATTATCCCATTATACGGCAGTGGAGCAGTTAGATGGGGGTGTAAAAAGAGATCAATGTGAACGATGCAAAGTAAGGCTCTAGAACAACTCAAAATTGATAAAGCACCACATGTTCTTGCAATTCATCTCAAGCGCTTCAGTGTAGTTGGATCTGGAGGAAAAATTGACAAAAAAGTAGACTTTGGTTGTACGTTGGATCTCAAACCATTTGTTAGTAGTTCACATGTAAGTAGCCCTTACAATATTATTTGCTAGTGGATCACATTTTCAGTGGAATCTAATAATATAGTTTTTGTAATATCTACTGGTTTTTTAATAAATATTGCACATTTGAATGATATTCTAGTTTCTTTGTCTATTGATCAGTCATAGGAGGGCAATTTTAAGAACACTCTTTATGGTGTTCTTGTTCATGATGGCTAGAGCACACATTCTGGTCATTATTTCTACTTTATTCTTTCATCCACAGGCATCTGGCATGCTTTAGATGATAATCAAGTATACATTTGCTACAGTTGTGAAGACATGTTTAATTTTGTGAAGCAAGCTCATTATAATTTGTGTATAACAGGATACATAAAAGAACTACAATTTTATGTAGAACCTTTTCTTTATATGGTAACACTAATTATACTGAAGTTGCTTAGAATGATTGAAGTTATTCTTATGACATTTTGTACTCTAGGTCTATTCAGTTAGTGAGAAAAGTGTGCTTTCCTAGAAAGCTTACATGCTATTCTATATACGAGATAAGAAAACTAGTATTCAAACAGCAGGTGGGTCTAAATCTCAGTATAATGGCTCTAAACTAAAGAAGAGGGTGTCATTGAACATTGGACATCCAAAAGAAAACCACTTACAAGATTCATATGCCCCCCAGGTGACAGAAAACATGCATTCTTTCCAAACGACAACAATCTCTTTTAGTGTTGCAGGTGTAAACAAGATATCCCAACAGGTAGAAAATTTGTCAAATGTCAATTTCATTTCAAAAAGTCTAGAAAAGAACACAAGTTCTGGCCATTCATGCAGTAAATCCAGATCATCAGCATATCATGATGCATCATGTTTGTGGCGGGGCCGCTGTGGCGGCAACGCGAGCGGCCTCATTGCAAGCATGATGCACCATGATCTGCTGATGATCTGGATTTACTACATGACTGGCCAGAACTTGTGTTCTTTTCTAGACTTTCTAAAATGAAATTGACATTTGACAAATTTTCTACCTGTTGGGATATCTCGTTTACACCTACAACACTAACAGAGATTGCTGTCGTTTGGAAAGAATGCATGTTTTTTGTCACCTGGGGGGCATATGAATTCATATGCCCCATGATGCATAATGCTTGTGGCGGGGCCACTGTGGCAGCGACGACAGTTGGCATCATCGCCACGGCGGCCCCGCCATATTGCTAACCGTGGACGTTGCAATTGTGACATCCGCCCACGCATTGCGACAAAATGTGTGTTGCATGCATAGAGACGTTGTCGTAATTCCTGACTTTGCGTCGCAATTGCAACACATTTGGAAACATTGCGACGACCGGCAGCGTCAACACCAGTGCTATCGCGCCGTTAGCACCGCCACATCCTCGTCGCAATTTTCCAAGGCCGTCGCAAGTGCGACGCCCACGAAAGAACTGGAAAGGCTCTCACCTCAACGAACCCATGGGCAGATGCTGACGCCACCCCGTCACAATGCGTGGGAAAGACGTCGCAATTGGGACAGGAGCCGTGCCGAGTTAGAATGGTGAAATTGCGACGGATAGGCATTGAAATTGCGACGTCCAAGGATAGACGTCGTAATTTGAGACTAAAAAAAATGACGTCTACTACCGTCACAGTGGCGACACATTGCCATCGCAATTGCGACACTTAGCCGTCGCAAATCGATGCGAAATGTATTAGTGAGTGCATTTCGAGGTCAATCTTCCTAGGGTTGTAACTTAGAGCTCGTGAGGGCTATCAATGAAATGTTGAATTCAATAGGGCGGTGATGTCGTGGCCTAAAATAACCTATCTCATTTTTGAGAGATTACATTCCATTTGGATTCGGCACAATGATCTCGCTCGATGCCAAAACTTGCAGTGTGCCTCAATTCATAGGTGCACCACAGCATAACTTTGAAACCACTGATCTTGGCATCGAACTGTCAATTCCATTAGCTTTGAATGGGTGTGTGAACCCTAGTGACACCCTTGTTCTATCCATGGAGACCATCCATCATCCTCGACCAACCTGTACTAAGTAGTCTCCAAGATGCTCTAAGTGCATTTCGAGGTCAATCTTTCGATGGTCGTAAATTAGAGCTCATGAGGGCTATCGATGAAACATCAAATTCTACAAGAAAATGATGCCAAGGCCTAAAATAACCTATCTCATTTTTGAGAGATCAAATTCTATTTGGATTCAACATAGCGATCTCGCTCGATGCCAAAACTCGTAGTGTGCCTTAGTTCATAGGTGCACCACAACGCAACTTTGAAACTGTTGATCTTGGCATCGAATCATCAGCACCATTAGCTCTAGATGGTCAGGTGAACCCTAGTGACACCCTTTTCTAGCCACAAAGGCCATCCATCATTTGCAGACACCTAGTACTGAGTAGTCTCCAAGGTGCTCTAGGTGCATTTTGAGGTCGATCTTCTGGGGGTCGTAACTTGGAGCTCGTGAGGGCTATCAATGAAATGTCAAATTCTACAGAACAGTGATGCCAAGGCCTAAAATAACCTATCTCATTTTTGAGAGATCACATTCCGTTTGAATTCGGCACAATGATCTTGCTCGATGCCAAAACTCGCAGTGTGCCTAAGTTCATAGGTGCACCACAGCGTAACTTTGAAACTGCTAATCTTGGCATCAAATCATCAACACCATTATCTCCAAATGGGCAGGAGAACCCTAGGGGCACCCTTGTTCCATCCATAGAGACCTTCCATTGTCTGTGGCCACCTTGTACTGAGTAGTCTCCAAGTTGCTTTAAGTGCATTTTAAAGTTGATCTTCCGAGGGTTGTAACTTAGAGCTTGTGAGGACTATCGATGAAATGTTGAATTCTACAAGATGATGATGCTGAGGCCTAAAATAACCTATCTCATTTTTAAGAGATCACATTCTGTTTGGATTCGACATAGCAATCTCGCTCGATGTCAAAACTCGCAGTGTACCTCAGTTCATAGGTGCACCACAATGTAACTTTGAAACCACTGATCTTGGCATCGAATCGTCAGCACCATTAGCTCTCGATGGGTGGGTAAACCCTAGTGGCACTATTTTTCTAGCTATAGAGACCATCCATCGTCTGTGGCCAACACATACCGAGTAGTCTCCAAGGTGCTCTAAGTGCATTTTGAGGTCGATCTTTTGAGGGTCGTAACTCAGAGCTCATGAGGGCTATTGATGAAATGTTGAATTCTATAGGATGGTGATTCTGAGGCCTAAAATAACCTATCTCATTTTTTAGAGATCACATTCCGTTTGGATTTGGCACAACAATCTTGCTCGATGCCAAAACTCGTAGTGTGCCTCAGTTCATAGGTGCACCACAACGTAACTTTGAAACTATTGATCTTGGCATCAAACTATCAGTGCCATTAGCTCTAGCTGGGTGGGTGAACTCTAATGACACCTTTGTTCCAGCCATGGAGACCATCCATCATCCACGGCCACCCTGTACCGAGTAGTCTCTAAGGTGCTCTATGTGCATTTCAAGGTCAATCTTCTGAGGGTCGTAACTCGGAGCTCGTGAGGGCTATTGATGAAATGTCAAATTCTACAAGATGGTGATGCCAAGGCCTAAAATAACCTATCTCATTTTTGAGAGATCACATTCTATTTGGATTTGGCAAAATGATCTCGCTAGATGCGAAAACTTGTACTGTGCCTTAGTTCATAGGTGCACCACCATGTAACTTTGAAACCATTGATTTTGGCATCGAACCATCAGCACCATTACCTTTGGATTGGTAGGTGAACCCTAGTGACACCCTTGTTCCGACCGTGGAGACCATCCATTGTCCACGGCCACCCCGTATCGAGGAGTCTCCAAGGTGCTCTAAGTGCGTTTTGAGGTCGATCTTTCGAGGATCATAACTCAAAGCTCATGAGGAATATCAATAATGCCTTACCAAGTTTGGTGAACTTGTCTAATTAAGAATTTAAATTTATAACAAAAATTGTTCAAAATTGCAAAAGTTGCAAAATTACAATTTTGCAACTTTTGCAACTTTTGCAACTTTTTCTTGCAAAGTGAAAATGAATGCAAAGAGTCAGTTAGGGGTTTGAGCATGACCATACAAGGTTGCAAACACCTATATAAGGTGTGAAAAGATAGCATGCATTAATGAAGCTAGTTTTGTTAAGAGGATCAATATGGGTTATGTGAACCTTGTGTAGGAGGTTAACTAGTGTGTTTATGTCATGATAACACTTCAAATTAAAAATTGTACCCAAATTTGATAATAAAGGTTGTTAAAATGTTATTCAAAAATTACTTCATTTGAATCAAATATAACAAACATGATTAAAGTTAATGATATTCCATAAACATGAACAATACACATGATCCACGATAAATTGAACAATACTAGATATTAAATTAATATGTATATCATTGTGCACATAAATGAAAAAAATATATATCAAAATTCATGTGTCCATAGAGAAATTACACAAATATATATCAAAGATCATGTATCCATAGACAAAGTACACAAATATATATCAAAACACATAGATCCATATACAAAATGTGGCTGATCATGCCATCAGAATGTGTATAATATCAATGTTTATGTAAAAAATGTGGCATATTTCATCTCAAAATGTCTCATGACACATCCTATGACAACTATACTATCCTAGGGTGCTGGTGGATGATTAAAATGCAGCCTCTTCACTACACTAGGTGGATCAGATGCCTCCTACATAAGCAAAAAAGGAATACCCAAAGTTAGACTACTAAATTTCCATGATTCTTTGTATCTAACATTGAATTACTCAAATGCATAATGATCTTTTTTTAATGAAGATTTATACTATTAAAATTTCATAATAAATACCTCTCTCGTCAACCTCCTGTGCCAGTTAGGAGTCCTCTCGTATGCCCTTGACAATGCTTGTACCTTACTAATTGTGGCCTGTGTATGTTCAAATATGTTTGTCAAATGAATCTACAACTTAAACTATAACATTATAATTCATAGTATGCTAAATTTATAACATATTTAATCAAGAATTCAAACTACAACTTACTAGTGTAGGCTCCTCCTTAGGATATAGTGGCTACATCATCAAAGATACAAAACTCTCCCGTCAAACCTCGTGTGCACTAAGAGTTTCCTATGAGATACAAAATAGTAGTTGTTAATATCATGGAAATTAGTTTTTAATTTATTTATGAAGATAAGGAAAATATAAAAATAAATAATACTTATACATACAATGGGGCTCTCAGTGCAAATGGAAATGCTTGAGCGTCTATGATGTGGAATCTGTATGGGTTCATCACCAGTAGCCACACCCTATATACAATAAAGAATGTAATTAAATTTCATTAACACAAAAATTTTACAATAATGCATCAATATTTAATCAAATAGAAAGCATCTAATTACCTTCCCTTTGTCAATGGGTGTTGGCTCATCCCCCACACTTTGTCCCCTAAGGATAGGTGGTATCTACAAGATAAAAGAAAGATTAGAAACCATATATGCTACAATATCAAATAGAAAAAAATAATGAGAACACAACATAATGTACCGTAGATGTCTCAAGGCCAAATGAAATGGCTGAGAGTGTGACATCATCAACCTATCTTAGCTCCTCCTTGGTCATCTACTAAACATGAATGAAGATCACATACATGTATGAGTCAGTATGGCTTAAAAATTAAAATTGCTCTATTATAAAAATTAACTTTAAATCACACATGTTATAACAAAAAAATGTATACACGTATTGACACAGAAGGATTCCATGCCTTTGCATTCCCCTTCTCTCTCGCATCAGGGTCTGTAGCCTCTACACATGTGTTTGGTGTATCCTCGTCTAATACAAAACGATACTCAAGAAGATCACCTATGGGACCTAGGCAAAAATTCTTGCACGTAATGTCAATGTGAGGCACACAAACATGTGATGAGCTAATTGATGATGAACTAGTGCCAACATCATCAACACGGGGAGGCAGGACTAACCTAGCCTGAGATATCAACAAGCTACTCAGTATATGAATGGCTCTAATGGTCTAAGAGCTAGCCTCTATGATAATATCAAGATGTTGCACTCAAGGAGGAGGGGAGACATCAGTAGGGGGGACAAAAGTGCCAGCTTTCTTCCGCTGGGAAGAGGGTGTATTCTGAGGAGCTCCTCCTCCTACACCCATGTTGGGCTTCATGCTCCAATAGTTCACCTTGAGGCCCAACACAAATTCTGCATACAATTTTCTAAAGAAATAAAATGACACCTCTAAATTGCTATGTGGAGAGATATCAAAAACCATCCACCAACGATTCCAAAAGTTTGCACATATGGCGTCATTTGTGCACCATTTAATTGATAGTTTGGGTTTTTTGCAGTTGACTGGTAAACCATTTTTTGGGTTCGTCAAAAGGCTAGCCAAATCATCTTTGCTTATATTGAGGGTTGCAACCTCATCATAGTCCAAGTCATCATCAAACATCTCATGCATTTTGTCACACCAATGAAGAGTGGCATTTTGTTTGTTGGTAAGGGTTTCAATGTTATCCACTATGGTGTTTAACATGGATAACATAGGAGCCAATGTGGGTACATTATTATATGTTGTTCACAAGGCCCCTCAATTTGGTGAGATTTGCAATTATCAAATCTTCAATTCGAGGAGCATTTTGAGGGGGTAAAGGATCATTTGGAAGGGGATTACGAGGAACAATATTCCTTGTCTCATGGTCATCATTTTGGTTAGCCATTCCTAATAATTTGTAAAACATAATTTATATTAAAAAAAACCTAAATTTTAACAATTTCTATCAAAAAAACCCTAAATTCTAACAATTTCAACTAAAACTAACAATTTTATAATAAAATTTATTAAATTTATATTAAAATTTATTAAAAACAAAAAAAACCTTTTATCATGTATCCGATTGAAAAATGGATATCCATGCTTAAAACTCGATATATGACTGTGAAACACAACCCACGGGTTGTACTTAAAAAAAAAAATAACACTGTCAGTTATCGGGTATCCAATATAATATCGGGTATCCAATATGAGATCGGATATTCGATAAGGGTTGGGCCTTACTTTCCAAGTTTGGTATCAGGATGGGTGAAAAAAAGTCAAAGCGGATTTTGAAACACTTTTAGATGTTTTCAAACTCTATTTTTTTCACATTGCCACTTTTTGACACACCATGATCTTGCATATACCCAATTTATAACAATTTGAAAATAAAACTTTACCTTTAAAATAAATTAAAAACATAATTTATTGAATTAAATATAACAATTTAAAAAATAAAACTTTACATTTCAAATAGAAAACCTATTTTATTGTTTAAAATTTATTCAATTAAATATAATAATTTAAAAATAAAACTTTACCTTTAAAATAAATAAAAAACATATTTTATTGAATTAAATATAACAATTAAAAAAATGAAACATTACATTTCAAATAGAAAACCTATTTTATTGTTTGAACTTTATTTTTATTAAATTTAACAATTTAAAAATAAAACTTTACCTTTAAAATAAAAGAATCTATTTTATTAAATCAATTAAAAAATAAAACAATACATTTCAAACCCTATTTTATTGAATTAATAAAAAATAAAACAATACAAGGAGCCTTATTATAATAAAAATTATATTTAATATTCAAAATTAATACATATTTTAAAATATATCTCTTAATTAAAAAATATTAATGATTATATTAATTAAATGTATTTTTTTTAATCTTGATTTATTTTTATCAAATATATTTAAAACAACACATGAATTACTTACATTGGAAATCATAGTAAATAAATAAAAGATATATTATTATTTGATTAATTTAACTATAATTAATTTAGAGATTTTTTAAAATAATAATCTAGATTTTTTATTTGAATTGTTTATCAATGAAGTCATATGGGCGACCTTACGCGAGCGGTTTTTGTGTCGACGTGATCCAACTGGATGGGATCCGGCCGGATTGGGTACGACCAGATTAAATCCGGCCAAAACTGTCTAAGTGTCATCTGATGTGGCACTTTCTTTCATGGTGTTTGCAATTTTGAAGAAGTTAACACTTCAGAGGCCAATTTCATCATCAGAATTAGGGTTTCAAAAAAAAATAAAAATACCACTAGATAGAGCTTGTAGTTAGAATTATGCCAATATTTTTTTTTTAATAGGTGACCCAATATCGATTACAATAATTACAAAATAATGCAAGTAGGTATTTCAACATTGAAGATGATGCATATTTGGAAAAATATAAAAATTAGTTGATGATAATGAAAAAAATTTAAAGTGGTTAATTATTCTAGAGGAGAGAGTCCTCTTCAATAATATATAACATTGTAATTGTTAACATAGATTTTCTAGGGAAAAGATGGTGAGAACAAAAAATCATTAAATTATGGAAAGTTCAACTTTAAATAGTTATAACGTATTTTTGAAAATTTCTTTTTGATAGTTCTAGGTACACATGTCATCAACAACATAGTTCAAATTTAGATGAAAATACATTTATTTGCAATTATTTCTATGGTGGGAACTATAACCCCTAATTTGCTCAATTTTTAACACTATAAAAAAGGGTCATTGAAAATTATAAAAACATACTATTTTTTTTTAAAAAAAATTTAAAATAACATAAATAAACTTTATCCTTTTATACACATTTTATTAGTTTACACCAACTTAAAATTCAACATAGAAATATGACTTTCACATTGTTGAAGTTTAACACTTTTTTTGTTGTTAGCTTTTTCCTTTGTAAAAGGGTGACACATATTTGTACTTTTACCCTATTTTGTTTGCAAATCTTAATTAATACGTAGCATCAAGATATAATTATTTTATCCATGTATTCATCAGTCTTATAGAACATCCTTTCTACTCTTATTATTCCCAAATTGGAACCGAGCCTCAATACTTTGTGACATCGATGAATTTTAGGTTAAGGAAATATTAATTTCAATTTATGTCTCTTAGATGCATAATGTTATGCTTTCTACTTAAGATGATATGATATATCTCTACTGTAACTTGTGATGATTTGATATATCTCTACCGTAACTTGTATCATGTGTAGTATCTCACTCTTGTAATAAAGTGTCGACGTAATTTATACCAAAATTTTCAATCTAGTCACACTAAACATTGTTCTTTGGATTTGGATCATAGTTCTTGTCATAGATGTCTCAATTCTAAAGCACTAACATGGACTTCACAATATACATTGCTGGTGTTGTTTAGGAGTGTGAGTCTTTCAATATCTTTTTACTATTGTTTATTAATAATACTTCCAATGATAATCATTGGAATATTAAAAGTCGCGTATGCTTGTCAATTATATTGTAAAAGATGCCACAATCTTGTAGATCTTCATCAAGAGACTTGCAACTCCTTTGGAAATCTCCACGTAAGGTTCAAGGTAGTACCCAATATTCCTTTGATCTGTAAGTGTGGTGTTAATTTGACACATCCAATTTCAACATCTGCGACCAAGCTCCTTTAACCATGATTTCACACATCTTCTATGAATTCTTTGTTGGAGATTATCATCTGTGTTAAAGCCTGATAAAAGTTTTACACATGTATATAATACATTTGTGTTTCCAAATTAGCGATCATTGGTAATCCATTGTGGCTCAAAATCTATTGTCTTCTTCATACATGGAAGATGTGCTTATTAAAATCAAAGAAATTTGAATGAAACATCATGAGTATAAAGCTCATGCGATTTCTCGAGGGAACGGCTTAAACATCACGCACTAAGCTTAATTCCTAGACCAAAAGTGTTAAATAGTCAAAGTTACTTCTTTTTCTCAAGCTTAATTCTTCCCTTAGGCCCCATTTGGCTGTTGGAATATGAGTGGAATAGGAGAAAGAAATTAGAATATGTTTTATATTCGTTGTTTGGTAAGTTCAATCGGAATTGGGAATAAGAAGACATATTCCAATTTTGCCCCTAAAATGAGCATATGTCTATGCCAAAAAATATCTGTTATTGGAATAGGCCATTTCCATTCCCATTCTGATTTTCCATTAAAAAAAAAAAAAAATTAATTTTTTTTATTTTGTTTTTTATTTTTTTATTTTTATTTTTTTGAATTTTTTTTTACTTTTATTTTTTTGAATTTTTTTTATAACATTTTTAAAAGTTATATCTATTTGTTTATAAAAAAATTGAATGAACCAAAAAAATAATAAATTAAAAAAAAATTAGGGGAAATGTTTTTAAAAATACAAAACTTAACCTTATTTCTATTCCATTTTTGTACAACAAAACAATGGATTAACATATTCCTAATCGAATTTTAAGTGCACCAAACACGATTAGAATTGCTCTTTTCTATTCTCATTCTCCATTTCCATTCTCATTCTATTTTTCTATTCTAATTTTCTATTCCTATGCCAGCAACCAGACAGAGCCTCAGCGTGTGATTTAATCATTAATCACCAAACTAATAGAATAGAAATTTGAATGAGGCGTCCCTAACACAAAGGCCTTGTCACATCAAACCGAAATGACTGTACAATTTCTAGATGGCCTGCGTGCTGCCCAAGAATCAGTGAGGCGGGCCCTCCATAAAAAGTTTGTTTTGTCCACACTCAATTTTTTATCTTTAAAATATTCAATGCATCCAACCTTTACCAGGTAGACAGTTCCTTCAATCTGATCCATTGCCATCTGCCTTACCAATCATTTACAACATATAATACTCTTAACCAACAACAAAAATATTTTCCTTAATAGAACCACGACCAATGATCTCCTTCAATGAGGCATGATGGCATCCATAGATTCAAAATCTGAACTTTCTGTAGGAATTCATTTGAAGAACAAGAGTGTGTATATCATCACCACCATTTGGCATGCAGAAAATATTTCAAACAATTAAATGTTTACTCATGTATTGAGTAATCCATTGGTGAACACATCTGATGAGATAGTAAATATACAGTCTTATTCCTAAAAATCCCATCAAACCTTCACTTAGCTTCATATGTCCCTTCGCACTAAGACGACCATGCAAAGAATACAACTTCTACTCAGTCTGACATGGCCAATCAGATAAGTAGTGTATAGTAATTAGATGCCATATTCGGTGTGTACAGAACCTCAAATATGAATTGAACACAACGTCGAAGGTTCATGTTTTTCTGTAAAGAACAGATAATTTGTGTGGATATTCACTGTGTATATTGGGTTGGAGTCATAATCCCTCAGCCATAGTTGATCTGAATTTATAATGTCTTCCTCTTATTACTGCCATCAATCAGCAGAGTACGAAGTAATATTTCTTTCTCCTTCGTGGTCCGAGTAATGGAATGGTAATTATATATCTTCCTGGGATTTGATATGTTGATCGTGTATCTTTTTTATCTGTCCCAGACAATTCATTTCCAATGCTTATATTTCCTCTTTGTCTACCTTGTTGATGTGATCTCTGCCTGGTTCATTCATTAAATAGACTCGACCTCATTCATCTCTGCCTATAATATAAATCTGATCTGATCTCTCACTGGCTTCGATACATGTATCTTGCTGAAACCCCTATCTAGTGACATTTTGATACTCTCCAATAGAGCTTGTTCTTCTCCGAGGTTATTAGAAATATCAGGGAGTATACGGTAAAAATCCCCTGGGATATTTCCTAAATGATTATGACTAACACAACCTACCCCTACCCTCCCTGGATTCCCTTTGGAAGCCCCATCAAAATTGAGCTTAACATACAATTTTGGAGGTCGTAGCCACCTAGCCTAACTTTTGTTTTCCTTCATGGCCCTTTTACCCACCAAAACCTCTTTAGAATGTGATAGATGTATATTTCCAATAGTTAAGAACTTTGGAATCAAAATAACTAAATGTAAAAGATCATATTTTTTCCTTCATGACATAAGAGTTGATACACTCTAATATCAAGTGCTCAATCAATTCACACACCTTATCTGCCTCCAAAAACTCTTTCTTAGAAATTCTAATGTTTCACTTCCACCAAATCCCCCAAACTACTAATAGAAGAATAATCCTTCAAATTGTTTAAAAAAAAGAGCTCTTATGTAATAGGGGACACCTACTCAACCATTGAGGAAGGGACTTATGAACTACACTAACCCAACCATGCTTTTCTATAACATTAACCCAACATTCGTTGGCAAAATCACAGCTGGCAAGAAGGTGATCTACATCTTCTCTAGCATTCCCACACAAGAAACACATAAAATTACCTACGATGCCTCATCTTTGAAGTCTATCTCCAGTGAGAATATTCTTATGTGTGAACCCACAATAGTGGTTTAAAGTTTTTGGAGGAAGAAATTCCTCAAAAATTTTGAATACCAAAATTTTTGGTCAAGGGGTTTTAATAGAAACACTAAGGACTTTCCAAAGAATTTCCTTTACTTTCAATTGAAAGTACCATTTTCAGGTACTTTGGCTCAAGGTAATTTTTATTTTTTTACATAAAATGTAAGATATAATTTTGATAGAAAGTATTTATGATCAAAAGTATTTACTTTTGTTAGAAAGTACTTTATATTGAAAGTAGTTTCTATAGAAAGTCCGAGAATGGGCCTATTTCACAAAGGCAAAAAGCTTCTAAAGAAATCTTGTCTTGGCGACTCAATTAGAGGGATTAAATTGAAAATTTAACACAAGCCCATTTACATGACTGAAACTTACTCAAAAAAAGATTTCTAATGATTATAGATTTGATAGATTTTTTGATGAATAGTACCTTCTCAATTAATAAAATATTAAAGTTAAATATTCACAAAAAAGGGGTTGGAGGAGGATCATGTCTATCATGAAAATCCCAGTTGCCCTCGGGGTTGGAAGAAGGCTCAAGAGGAGACTACCTGTCATCAAAAGCAATAGAAGGTTGTTATTTTTCTTCTCCCTCTGCCTTGGGAGGAAAAATGGTCGGGTCTAGGTGGGGGAATGACCACTTGGGGTTAGAAGCCAAAGGAGTCAGCCAACCAGCAACAGGAGGAGCAACCAAACACCACCTAGAGTCATGTCATAGAGAGGCAGAGTGGCATGTTGAACATCCTAGCCGCTAGGAGAGTGGTGTGGGGCCTTGGACCGAGGCGTATGCGATCAGTGAGATGAGGAGATATGCTCGTGGAAATAACCATGGGGTGGAGTTTGATTCGCTAAAATGGAATCCAATGACACTTGAGCAACCATACCTAGAGCATTACCCCAATGATTGAGTAGATCATGTAGGTGGGCCACCTTGTTGGCTTGTACTTGAATCTAAAGTAGTCCATTATTGAAAATGCAATATTTAGTATATAAAGACACATTAATGTCAAGAAAAGTGAGTGGAAAGCACCACATTTTTTTCTTTCCATAAATAAAACATGATCTCCACTCTGAAGCATGCCAAATTCAAGAAAATTTGAAGGTTATCTTGGTGGAATCCCCAAGCAAGGTCATGTGCCAAGAAAATTTCTTTGACCTAAAGGGCCTAAAAAAGTCATGTATCCAGAGCCAATATTGTTGAACTTTGTGAAAAAACCAAAAGATGTGTAAGAAAGACTTAGGTTGTCCACAAAAAGGACACAACAGACCTAGAATACCTAGATGCTTGAGCCAAGGCCCCAGAGGAAAGCCCTAGAAAATAAAACAACAAGAAAAGTGTGCAATCTTTGACAAAGTAACATGGCTTTCCATATTACATTAAACCTACATTTCCAATTTTTTGTGTGGACTAAAGGTGCCAACGATGGTTGAGAGACTCAACCATGGGCAGGTGAGGCACCATCCACAAGTATCCCATTTTAGGCTTGTAATTGACAAGAGGAGTACATGGATACCACTTCTAGTCCTTCCACCAAGGCTTGATAGATTGAATAACTAGCTTGTCAAGCAAGTGAGGTGGAGTAGCAGAGACCAATAAATCAAAAGTTTGATGATTTGGGCGAGATAAATGATACTGGACTTACATGTCTTCCAAAGATCTCATACTCATGGTGGCTCTAGAGAAATGATCTTTGGGCATCTTGATGCCACATTTGAAAAATTGTAGATCACTAACACCTTGAATCTTGGAAAGAGGAACACCCTCGAGAGCTAACAAGGGAAAACACCAAAGATTATGATGATTCATGGAGAGGTCATCTTTGAAGCCGTTGCTAACCCAACGATGCTTTCTAATTTTTCTTAACCATGAAAGAGCCTTGAATGTGAATAGGTTCAAAGGTGATGAGAAGGGTCTGAAAACCTATCCCCTTCCACCTCAACTAGTTGAATGGAAAACCAAAGGAGATGCAATGCTAGAGAAGGATTTTCTAGCCTTTATCCCCTAAATGGGCTCTGAGAACCCACTTGGTGCACAAGGAAATGCCTTGTTGTTGGGTAGAAATATAACCCATACCACTAAACTCTATGGGCAAGAAATAGTATTTCCAAGTAACGTGGTGGAAACCATGGTGTTCCGCATCAGAGACCTAGAGAAAGTCTCTAAGGAGCTTTTCAACTTAGCGTATGAGGCTTTAGAGGAGAGCCAACAGGAAGACTAATAGACATGAGTAGAAGCCAAAACTTTGGAGAAAATTTGAAACTTTCCAGCAAGTGAGAGAAGCTTAGTAAGCTAGTAATTCAATTTTTTAGCAATTTTGTCCAAAACGACATTCCATAGATCAATCGCCGAGGCCTGAAAAGAAAAGGGGATACCTAAAAAATGGAAAATTTCTCAATGATGGATCCATCTCCATTGGAATTGAGCAAGCCATGGTGGATGAGGAAGGAAGGAATGTCTGTAGCAAAGAGTCTTGTGCCATTGAATGGAAGACCTAGAAGCCAAGCAGAAGGTTTCCAAACATTGAAGTGTATTAATGACATTATCTTCATCCTCAATCAGGGTGAGGAAGGAGTCATCAGAAAAATTTCCATTGACTAGTTGAGATGGGTATTCTAGAAGAGAGATTCAACAAACCTTACTAGAGGAGATGGAATGAGCCAACAGGTAACCAAACCCTTTAGCAGCCAAAACATACTGGACATGAGGCAGAGGACATTCCTGGCGAATGGATCTATAAAGGCTAAAGGCCTTAGAATTTTTACCAGTGATGGTGATACATGAAGAAGATTTTCTAAAGAGAATCTCCAAAGACTAGAGAAAAATTGGACCAAAAATGATCGAACAAAGCATAGCCAGAATGAAAAACCATTCTATGGGATCATTTTAGCAAAATCAATATTGAGAAAAAGAGCTTGCTACTTAGATTGGCGGGCCCATTCCATACCTTCCCATATAACAATGATGTTGTCCAGGATAAAGGGATATTTGATGAAACTAGTCTATTCCAGATGAATAATCAAAGGCAGAAGATGTTAGGTCTTGAGCGACGGGGCTTTGGCTATAATTTTAAAGGAGACATTCAATAGGGTGATGTGCCACCAATCACATGTCTTCTAAATCTATAGTTTTATGTATGAATTTTATGTTTCCTTTATTGATAATATTGCTTAAAGATTTAAAATAATACGCTTCTAGGTACACTTTATGAAGATCGGGCCCAATGGAGTCTCAGAAGGCTTTATAGAATTCATAGGGGAACCCCTCGCACCCAGGGGATTTTTCATCCACCATAGAAAAGATAGCCTCCTTGAGGTCTCCAAGGGTAAGCAATTACTCATAGAAAGCATGTTTCTCAGTCGTAACACAGTTAGGAGTAACAACAATGCATTCCTTTAGGGCATGATCTTTCTTAGGAGTAAAATCCTAAGTAGTAAAGACCTTCTCGTAGCAAAAAATAGTGGCTTGAAGAATGTCAAAAAGGTTGGAAAAAATGTGTTGTCATTCCATGCTTATTTTAATCCCCACAAAGGTATGACAAGCTCTACGAGCTTGAAAAAAATCTTTTGAAGCTTGACACCAATTTGGAGCCAGTGAAGGCAAGCTTTGATTTGGGCTCCCCTAGCAACATAAGTGTCAAAAAAATTCTTTTGAAAGAAAATATTAGCAAGCCAAAGTTGTAGGTCTGAATCAAATAGATTCAAGGCTAAAGCATTAGAAGTTGTGGGAAAATCTTTGGTGGTGGCTTTGTATGAGCGCTTGCGGTATAGGGCAAGTTACTTGTCGTAGATCTAAAGAAATATTGTCATACGATTGATGGAATCATTCCACCACTGTATCCACCCAAATTGAGTTTGGCACCGAGGCTCTAAGTTATAGACATGCAAAATATGAGCCATAATGGGTTCATGACTCAACAATGACGTGTTGAGAAAAAATTGAGTTTTAGAAGGACACCTCTGAGCTATTTGCTAGGTGATAGTAAAGAGAATGGGGAAATGATCTGACAAAGTCACATTTGGTAGAGGAATGATGGGTAATTCCCTTTCTTTAGAAAAAAATAAATTTGTGTAGATATCATTACACGATCAAGCCTTTTTAAAATCATGTCAGAGTTAGCTCTAGAATTAGCCCAAGTATGCCAAGTCCCTATTGGAATAATTTAGAATAACTAAGAGCTGGGGTGAATCAGTTATCCAAGGTCCAAATGTACAAATAAAACTTTTCATTACTCAATAAACATGTATATATGCATGCATTGATTAGATCATCCAATATCTTTAAAAATTTGTAGGTTACTTTCCTAGGTCAAATCAACTCTGCAGAAATGTAAACATTAAACATTACAAACTCATTCACACAATTTTAGACAAGGATTTAACATGGAAACCCGATTTGGGAAAAACTATGAGTAACATGCTACCAATTTTCACTCTTCTAAAGTGAGCTTTGTGAGGAGCCAACCTTGTTAAAGGTTACAATGCACACTGTTAAATGTGACCTTGATTAAAGGATTTCAATCACCCTATTAAAAGTGAGCCTTGTTAGAGGACTTTAGAACATTCCATTAGAATGTCATCTGGTTAAAAGATTTACTCATGACTGTTAGGTCAACCTTAATCCGAAGGATTTATCCAAACTGATACAATTGTTAGAGTGTAATGGTAGGACTTGATCTGATAAACAAAAAAAGTCACTTGCAAATTTCTAATTTCTAATTCAGCTCTCCATTCTTCTTGGCATTCATTCCCTTCATCTCAGATTGCTTGTTCACCCTTCAAGCTTTCACCTCCTTAAGCCTTCATGCTTAGTATGCCAACTGTAGGTTCTTTCCTTCGGCCATCAGATGAAGCAATACCTCTAGATTTCTTCTATCTTGCTTACACACTAGATATTCCACCCTTGTCAATTTTGCTTCTAGCCTTGTATTTCCTTAAATAGAGACTTTTGATCTTTTTTTGCTTAATCACAATCATCCATCTTAGGGTTGGGTTAGATTCATCAATTCCTCCCCTCTTTCCATTAGGTTCCCTCTAGAAACTTCTCTTTCAATCCTCATTAGATACATCTAAAAACAATTTATCTTGAATTTTGTTCCACCAACTCATCAAGATTGTTGTCAATATAATTCACTTAATTCAAGAAATCAACTTTGTCGACTCAGATTCGTCAAATCCTCATTCAAACTATTTTTGTTGTCACTCGGTAATTATGTTGATCACTCGGCAATAATTGACTGCTGATGCTTGGTCAACACTAGATTTCTTGGGATAACCTAAATCTTCCTTTCTCAATCAATACTATAATTTCTAACACTTGGCACATACTATCTTTCTTCTTTACTTGGCACATACCAAATTTTTTCTTTTCTCAGCACATACTGAATTTTTCTTGGCTTAAACTAAGTGCTCGGCTTACTCTATTTGTTCGGTCAGGCTTGACAAACACAAACTTAGTGTAAACACTTCTTCTTGTCTTTCCTTAGTATCCTCTCATTTTTTCCTTAAATAGATAAAAAATACATCATATCATCAAAGTCTTATTTGGTCTTAGTGCTCCTTTTATACACCATATAACTCAACCTTTCTCTAGATACTCTTGTTATCCTATCTTTTCAAATCCTCTTCATCAATCAATCAAATGATAGCATTCAGACCAAAGTAGCAATTGCCTTACTAGCAAGTAGCAGGTTTGACATTAGTGATAAAATAATAATTATTCCAATGATTTCTATATTTCAACAATCTTCTTTTTCAACAGTCCCACTAGTATGACAACGATGGGTATTGGGATTAAAAAGCCCTAATTTATTTTGCATGTAGTACCAAGATTCTTTTTCTCTAGCTATCCATCAAAATGGTAGAGTTCCTTCTTTATTAGAATCCAACTCGAGTATATTAAAGTCCCCACACACAACCCAAGTGGTAGGTGGTAGAGAATCTGACATCCAACACCAAAGTTGGGATCTCTCAACAACATCATTGGGAGCATATACATTAACAATCCTAAAAGAATGATTGTGGAAGTAAAACAAAATCCACATAATCCTATTCATGGGGTCATAACCATGAGTAATAATAGAAGAAATAAAATGTGGCACGAGAGAAGAGAAACTACACCATCTCGACCAACTTCATGCTGGGAAGAAAAAATAGTGTTATCTGGCCAAATAACACAACAAGAAGTATTAAGCAAGAACCCTGAAATCTTAACTTCCTAGATGCAAAGGATGTCTAGGATACCAATTTGATGTCTAGTGTCTCGCACATAGTACTTGCATTGGAAGTTGGTGAGACCTTGAACACTCCATGAGATAAAATTCATGGAAACAACTCTTACATATCTTCCTCATCCTCAAGAGAGGAGAATTATTGTGCAAGAACTTATTGGAGGTAATTATAGGAGAGGAAAATCTTGCAAAGATGAGTCTCCTCTTCTTTGAGCCACCATCAAGTTCTTCACCACGACCTTCAGGACTACACAAATGTCGCAGGGTTTGAGACCCATGAGAGACAACCAAGGAAGCTTCTTGTGGAGTGCGGATCAAAGTAGGTCAAGGAGCACTCACAATTGAGTCCATCCCTTGGGAGCTAGGGTTTGAAATGAGCAGAGGAGCCATCAGAGTACTAGCTATAGAAGAGATAGTAATAGGAAAAATCTCCTGTAAAGGTTGGGAAGACGAGGACCCTTGATGCTTAGGTGCAAAATACGCCTTAACCTTGTGAGTGACATTTGTCCATTCATCCATTTTGGTGTTGTCAGAAAACTTTGCATGTGTCTCCTTAATAGAAGTTGTCTTGTGATGTATAGCCAAAGGGCAGTCTTTGATCATGTGATCAACTGACAGACATCTATAGAAGGTGTTTGGTAGGTTCGAGTACAACACCTTTTGAGTGAAGGTGTGCACTCTAACCTAAATATCTACAAATTATTTAAGGTCACAGGAAAGGTCCACCTCGATGTAAATTCTCCTTTGAGGGCACACATTGAAGAATTTCTCAAGCTCCACACAAACAACCATTCCAAGGGTTTGAGAAATAACATGAATAAACTTCTCGTAGGGAACAAGGAGCCTTGAAAGCATGACCCAAAAATGGACTTTCAACTTCTTTTCATTAGACACCATGAAATCATGAGACCGCTGCTAGAAAACCAATAGTAAAGTCCTAACCGACTACAACCCATGGTTGAAAACTAGGTCGACCTAAGAAGGGTTAGAGAAGCGGAAAAAAAAAAAAAAAACCCTTAGTAAGGCTCTAAATGTCATCGAGTCAGACACCATGAGGAGTCCAATTCCTGGCTACCCTTTCCTTGAGCATGCTTTCAAGAGGAGTGCAACTCATAAAACACCCTATTAAGGTATGGTTCTCTAACCAACTACATGCATCTTCAAGCTTTTCAATGTTAAGGATGATATCATGGGAATAGGGCTTACCTCATGAAACACTTTCAGAACTAAATTTCTTGACCATTTGTTCAGAGGAGGCACCATGAACATTTGTTGTAGAAACTCTAGCACTAGTAAAACCTACTAGGCTAAAGTTGGCCAGAGCCATATTAAAAAACCCATAATGATGCCACAATTAATGTGGTATGACAGGTGCAAAAGTAGAAGTAAATTCAAAAAAAAAATGTTGTACAACATGCAAAATCCTAGCAGAGCAATTTTGCATCCATCATTTCTCTCTTTTCAGATTTGTGATTTGATGTGTGTGTGTGTGTGTGTGTGTGTGTGTGTGTGTGTGTGTGTGTGTGTGTGTGTGTGTGTGTGTGTGTGTGTGTGTGTGTGTGTGTGTGTGTGTGTGAGAGAGAGAGAGAGAGTGGAAAATGTGGGCCTCTATAATTCACACACACTTTAACATGATCCTTATCTGAGGGATCATCCCGAAATGAACATGGGATTGTTCATTCGAAATGACCAATAGGTCAATCTGTTGCCTCCTAACTAGAATGATTTTGCTAATTGCTTTCAAATGGAGAAGCTAGCAACCAAACATCTAGAATGAAGGATTTTATCTAAGCTAGATGATATGCAGCATTAAGCTAGATGTATGCAAGTAAATCTAAGAATAGAAAGAACAGATTAATCTATATGTATGCATGATTAATCTATATCAGATTGAAAATATGAGAGTATTAAGCTAAGAATGCAAAAACAATGAGTAATTATTTCAGCATAAGTTTGATGTAATTCACTTTCAACCTCTGAAATGAGGAATTGAGAGTTTCTTAAATAGAATCCAAGAATTGATCAACAGTTGAGATCAATTTGGATAGATGGTCGAGATTAGAAATGAGATTCACTTAGAATGGAAAGTTTCCTTGTGTAAATGAAGTTAATTGATTGCTTTTGAGTGGAATAAGGAGTTAGCTGATTTAATTCCTTATCCGATTTCAATCAACTCAAAGTTTTCATTTTTGAACTGAAGAGAAGATTTGGAGAATATATTTAATTTAATAAAATAGAATATGACCTCATAAATGCATAATATTAATTAATTGAATACTTAAATTCAATAAATTAAAATGAGGATATATTTCATTAAATTAAATACATTTAATTCCTTAATGTGTATTTTAGTAAAAGAGGTAAATTTAATTTAATAAAAGTGCTAGGACTCATAATTAAATTAAATTGATTAATAGGTTTACCTTTGCTAATTCTACTAGACTTAGGAATTAAATAGAATATGTAGTTAATGCAGATTAGGGATTTTTTGCATTTGACACTTAGGTCAAGTAGCAATTATCAAATTTCAGCATTGCCTAGTAAAATATGACTTTAATATTGATTAATAGACCAAAATTGGTTTAGCATGGAAATGTGCCAATTTTGGGGTATTACATTTGCCCCTCTTTGAATAAATGTGCAAGAAACACATTTGATTCAAAGAAATCAGAAGTATGAAGCATACATCAAAAAATGAGATTAGTTCCGAAATTGATGATACAGAGACCAATTGATAAGATTTTTAAGGTTATCTTTAGAACAAAGCTTAACCTTAGGGAATCCAGATAGAACACCTAGATACCAAAATTGATAAGCTTTTTAAGGTTATCTCCAGAATGAAGCTTAACCTTAGGGAATCCAAATAGAACACCTAAATACCAAAATTGATAAGTTTTTTAAGGTTATCTCCAGAATGAAGCTTAACATTAGGGAATCTAGATAGAACACCTAGATAAGAAAAATGATAGAATAAATATTGTCAAACTTCACAAAATTGTTCCCAGAACAAGACTCAATTCTCAGGAGTCAGGGTTAGATTGCCCCGATACCTATCCATTAGAAGATGACAAGATCAATCACAATTCATAGAATTAACCCCATAATGAGGCTTAATCCTCAGGAGTCAGGGTTAGACTATCGCAATACCTATCCATTGAATAGTGATTGAAAGAAAGAGATTAGAATTGTCCCCAAAACAAGGCTTAATTCTCAGCAAGAGTTAGGATTATCTCTAGAATAAAGCTTAATCCTCAGCCAAAATTTGGAATTATCTCCAGAATGGAGCTTAATCCCCTGAAGTCCAGATAGAACACCTAAATACTAGTCCATGAAAGATAACAAGGCCTATCACGAGTCATAGAATTATCCCTAGAATGAGGCTTAATCCTCAGGAGTCAAGGTTAGACTGTCCTGATACCTATACATCAAATTATGATAAGGACCATTATAAGATTGATCAGTTGATCAAAAGATAAGATATATGATATATGATGCTAGATAGAGGGGAACAAGATGCCCTGAGTGATGAGGACATAAGATTCAAATTGATTTGAAGCCAGTTTTGAAAGATTAAATGATGTAATCATCCTACCCCCTTCGAGAGTGAAATTGAAAGATGACACACTAGAACAGTGATGTAAAGTAGTATATTAAGAGTTACTAAAGAAATCTGACGTTCGAAAGAATATAGAAGAGAATAGAAGGATCTAAAGAAAATTTGAAATTGATTCGAAGTGATTTTGAGGTCCAAAAGACCAAGTTTGACCAAAGTTGACCAAAGTTGAATTTTTCTAGAAATTTTTGAAATTTTGAAGAAAATGTGATTTGAAAAGATTCCAAGATTCACAAAGTATCATAAAAATGGACTGCATAAGTGTTTGATTGCATCAATCTTGAAAATTTAAAGTGTGAATTTGAGTTGTTTAAGTGTGTCAGATTTTGAATTCAATTTTAAAAATGAGTTCAGAGCAGCCAGATTAGCCAAGGGGGTGATTAATTGATCACTTGTGCAGTTAAGATGAAATGTGATACATTGAAGAAACCAACAACCTCTCATGCTGAAAGATGCAAGTAAAGTAGTAATCGAAATGTTCTCTTATGCAAGTGGAGTATGCAATGCAACCCTATGCTAGATGCAACCCTAGGTCTAGTTACCGAACTCATAGAATTATCATCACCGAGTGTTTAATTAGGCCCAAAAATGTCATACAATTTTCATTGACATTGCAATCATGAGAATATGAATATGGCATATGTCTTAGTTTTGTTGAGAATAAATGTAAGCATTAAGGCACAAGAAGCCATAATGACCAGAACATTTGTCCCTTTTAATGTAGTGAGTTAACATAAGCATCAGAGCATAAATGCTAGGATGACTAGAATGTTGCTTGTGTGAAAACATACTAGATAGACGAGAGATCCTTCTTATGCTAAGTATTCAGCAGAGATTTTGTTTGCAACGACCCTTGCATTCGTAACCTAAGACAAGTGTGCTAAGTATACTCGTAGTGACCCGTACATTCACTTAGTAGGACGAGTAATAGTATTTATTGTAGCATAGAGAATTTACTCAAATAAGAAAGTAAAAGAACCAACCTTAGTGAAGAGTCCATATAAAATGAGTCAAGGTACACACAACCATCCAATACGAGATAGAGGCTCTTGTAGTGGGCACCCCTTTTATATGGACATTTCAAATCATTGGAACTAGACCAACAAACAAAAAGCAAAGAAAAGATCATGCCCCCAATCCTTGTTTCTCTAGTCAAAAGAGACATCATTGAGTTTCTCAAAGGGACATGACAAAACAAAAAATAGAACATGCAAAGAAAAGCTCAACATATCCCAAACAAGTTCAACATTTTTAGTTTAGTTTCAGTGTTATAGGATTGATGTCAAGTGTCAATGTTCAGAACATATATGCAAGAAATCTCTTCAGTAGGATGATGACAGTAGACAGACTTAGTTAGAACAACTGGTGACTAAAGTCAAAGAGGAATCTTTAGTAAGAAGAACCTTAGTAGGAAATTGAGCGACAATAGACAATCACAGTTAGAACAACTAGTGACTATCGTGAGAGATCTTCTACGAGAGGAATCTATGGAGTGACAAAACCGATAGTAGGCAGACACAGTTAGAACAATTGGTGACTGATGTGAAAGAGATCTTCTATGAGAGGAATCTCGATAGTGACACAAGCAACAGTAGGCAGACGCACTAAGAACAACTGGTGATTGGCACAAGAGATCTTCTATGAGAGGAATCTCAAAAGTGACACAAGTGACAGTAGGCAGACACAATTAGAACAACTGGTGACTGACACAAGAGATCTTTTGTGAGAGTAATCTCAAAAGTGACACAAATGAAAGTAGGCAAATGTAGTTAGAACAACTGGTGATTGACGTGAAAGAGATTCCTATGACACTGTAGGGTGTTTCCCCAGAGTTATGACAAGATTTAATCCATGGATGCATGAGCAAAAGCATCAAACTAAAGAAGGAAAGCAACTATACAAGGAGCCAGAAGATGTGCTGCAAAATGTAGCATTTGAAACAAGAGGTGCCTATTTACCAAGTTTTCACCTTCTTGGCAGAGATTCTTTTTTTTCTACCATGATGCTTGTTTGCCAGGTTTTCATCAATGACACATTTTTTGTTTTTCAATTTTTTTGGATTTTTTATTTTTTTGGATTTTTGAGTGTTTTTGGTATTACCAAATGCCTATCACTAGGTTTTCACCAAGATAATAGATTTTTTCAGGACTTTTAAGTATGTACAAAGAGCTTTTGAAATCATGTCAATTGTAAAACCGCTTCAGATGGAGAGTGTTAATGGGCTCCTTGAGCACCTCTCCCTCGGTTGTTGAAAGTTGGTAAGCACCGGATCCAAACACTTTAGTAACTATGTATGGACCAAGCCAGTTGGGTTCAAACTTCCCTTTTGATACCTGTTTTTGTTGATTCTTAGGGTTTTCTCTTAGAATGAGATCACCCAATTGGAAGTCATGTGGCTTAACTTTCTTGTTGTAGCTTCTAGACATATGCTGCTGATAAGCTCAAAGATGATCGCATGCCACTTTTCGACATTCATCTAAAAATTCTAGCTCTTGAAGCCAAGATATTCTATAGTCATCATCAATAATGAGGCCCTTCATGGAGATTATCAAAGTAGGAATCTCAACCTCAATTGGAAGCACAACATCTGCTCCATATACCAAAGCAAAGGGTGTTGTACTTGTTGGAATTCTGATACTTGTTTTGTAAGCCCATAAAACTGAATTAATCTGAAGGTGCCAGTCCCTTCTAGATTTGTTAACTGTGTGATGTAAGATCTTAAGGATCACCTTGTTGGATGCTTCCACTTGACTATTACCCTGGGGGTAATAAATATAAGACCAATGTTGCATGATTCTAAACTTTTTGCACAACTCTTTAAGATACTTGTTTTTAAACTATCCTCCATTTTCAGTAATGATGGAGGATGGTACACCATACCAATGATGAACTTGTGTCCATTTGAAGAGGACGGGTGAATCTGACCCATAAGATCAAAGGCCCATTGTTGGAATGGCCACAGTGTGATAGATGGAATTAGCTCCCTGGCTGGAGCGTGAATCAAATTTCCATGGAGCTAGCATCATTTGTAGGACTTGTATTATTTGATTTCCTCGTGCTCCATATTCTGCCAATAGTAACCAGCTCTAATAAGTTTACGAGCTAGTGTCAAGCCATTAGAGTGAGATCAGAAAATACCCTCATTTACATCAATTAATGTGCATTTGGAATCATCAGATTCTAGACAACTACGGAGTGTTCCATCGAGACCTCTCCTAAATAAGTCGTCAGCAATAATAACATACCATGAAGTACTATGGATAAGGTGACATTTTTTATTCTAGGTTAGATTGTCTGGAATTGTTTGGTCACGTAGATAAGAGTATATATGGTGGTAACAAGATGAATTTGTTTCCTACAATAGAGTAGATCATCTAGGATTTAGGGGAATTATAGGCAAGGTAGAGTAACGTCTCCACTAGGAACTCATGTCAAAGATCATTCTCTGGCATCTGTAACATGGAAGCAAAGAATATCCATTGCATCAACTGCTTTGTTATCTACCCAAGGAATTTTTTGAAAACTGATATGAGAAAAGTATTTCTTTAGGTCATCCACCATGCATTTATAAGGTATCAATTTCTCATCCTTCACCTAATATGCATCATTGACTTGGTTGATTATGAGCTATGAATCACCACAGATATTTAATTCATCAACTCTCCATTCAACTGCAATCTTCATGCCATTAATTAGGGCTTCATATTCTACAATATTGTTTGTACAAGGAAACAAAATCTTGTAAGGCTTAGGCAGTGAATACTTCTGTGGTGTTATGAATAAGAGCCCAGCACTGGATCCCTGTTGTGTGAAGGAGTCGTCGAAGAACATCACCCAAGTTTGGTGTGTTAGCATTAGAATTGATTCATCAAAAAAGTTAATGTTTAGCGGAAGAAGACTTTGCATTGGTGCTTCTCATAATTGATCAGCAATTTCCTGTCCTTTGATAGCCTTTCTCTCAACATAATAAATATCAAATTCACTTAGTATCATGACCCACTTAGCTAACCTTCCTGTTAGAGCTGCCTCATTGAGTAAGTATTTCAGTGGATCAATTTTAGCAACCAATTGTGTAGTATGAGCAAGCATGTAGTGTTTCAACTTTTGGGAAGCAAAGACGACTGCCACGCAAGCTTTCTCAATGATGCTATAATTCATTTCATAAGAAATCAGCATGTGACTAAGATAGTACATAGCTCATTCCTTGTTATCATTGTCTTCTTGAGCTAGCAAGATACCAAGAGATGACTTTTTTGCTGAGATGTACAAAATGAAAGGCTTCCCGTAGATAGGAGGCATCAAGATCGGCAGATTAGCAAGGTATTACTTTATCTATGTTAGACTCTAATCACAATCTTTTCTCTAGTTATATTTCACACCTTTATGTAGAGTCTTAGTGAAAGGTTGTGACCTATCCACCAGCTGTGAGATGAATCTACAAATGGATTGAAGTCTTCATTGCAAGCCCCTCATTTGACTGATATTATGGGGTGGAGGCATGTCCATGATTGCTTGAACTTTCTCTAGATCTACCTCAATTTCTTTTATAGAGACAATGTAACCAAATAGTTTCCCAGACTTTACACCAAATGCACATTTCTTGGAGTTGAGTCTCAGACTGAATTTCTCCATATGATCTAGGATGGGTCCCAAATCTTGAAGATGAGTGTTGCATTTTGCACTCTTAACCAAGGTGTCATCGATGTAGTCCTTCGTCATCTTATGCATCATGTCATGGAAGATTGTAGTAACTACCCTTTGATACATGGTGCCAACATTTTTCAGACCAAATGGCATCACATTCCAACAGAAGGTTCCCCATGCACAAGTGAAAGAAGTCTTTTCCTGATCTTCTGGTGCAATTTTAATTTGATTATAACTAGAAAATTTGTCCATGAGTGAGTACATTTCATATCCTGTTGTCATATCCACTATCATATCAATGTTGGGAAGTGGAAAATCATCCTTCGAACATGCTAAATTGAACATCTTGGAAATCTGTGCAAACTCTAATAGATTTGTCATGCTTAGAGACTGGAACAATGTTGGAAATCCATTCAGCATAGTTGATAGCACAGATGAAACAAACTTTCAAAAGCTTTTCCAATTCAGCTTTAACAAGTAATGCAACATAAGGATGCATTTTCCTAAGTTTGACTAGTTTTACTCCTGGTGCAATAGATAAATGACACATTATGAGATCAGGATCCAAGCCTAGCACGTCTGAGTATATCCACGCAAAATTTATCTTTTTCTCTTCAAAGAAGGCAATAAATTCCTCTCTCTCTTCTGCAGATAAAGATTGTACAAGATGTATCATATCAGGTTGTTCCTATGTTCCCAAGTTGATCGGTTGTGTCGGTTCTATCAAAACTAATGATCTTTCCTGAAAATGACTAGGAAGTGCATAAAATATCTCATCCTTAGGCACCTTGGAGAGTTTTTCACCTTTGACAGGATATTTATATTTATGTATATGTTCAGGAACTGGACTAATAGCAGCTATATGTATGCTTCTTGTTGGTATAATTTATCATTTTATATTCTTATTAATAATAGGACTGATGGTAAGGATTACTCTATTTTGGAGCTTGTCTTTATTTTTTTTTTGAAGTATAAATTTGGTATCAGTTAGATAGGTGGGAGGTAACCTCCGGTTGTTCCTTCAACCTTTTTGTACTTTAGGGTCAGCCCCCCTTTCTTTGGCTGCTATCTAATTCTTCAAAAACAATAAAAGACTTTTTTTCACTACATTTTAAAAGTATTCCTTTTATGGGAGACATCTCTAATTTTTTAAATTGTATGTATATCAATAGAAAGATAAAATAATTACTCTTTATCTAACTATTCTTGAACATAAACAAGTCAAATAATCTAAGAAATAAATTTAGAATAACAATAAGCCACACACATGCCAATTTTTATGTTGATGAAACATAAAATTATTATTGACTATTTAACCAGTCAACTAAATAATATTTGAAAAAGATATCCATAACTGACTCATTGCTCTAAAGTTATTTTAAAATACAATACAAAATTAAATAATGTATCTAACAATAGTTCAGATAGAATCTATTGTTTAACATCTTCAAATAAAAGAAGATAATCATTAATAATAGCTATTTTGAACTATTTTAAGAATAGAAGTATCTATCTCCAAAATATGATCAAATGCATTCATCAAGGAGATAGCAAAAATATTTTTAATGTAAAGTTTCAAGAACTTTTTACAATAGGTGTGTTGCCTTGTCATCCCTTCTAGAAATGAGGACCTTAAAGGTATTGCTATAGATGTAATAAATCAATTAAAAAATGATCTAGGTATTGTTGATCTTCATGCAAAAGTTATTGTATATAGAAATATGAAATCACGACTATCAAAATAAGGGAACGTGATGCTAAAAAGAGGGGCTTATTAGAAGAAACTAAAAACATTGAGCCTAGGTTCATAATGAAAAATTGGGGTAAACTAGTTGCCTTAAAGATACTTTGAGGAAACTCGTAAATAACACACATCATGGAATAAATTAAGCCTAAAATATGATAGTCAATTCTAAGTATCTAACATTTTAAGCCTTGGAATTGGCCTTTAGTGTGTGTTGTTTAAGCCATTCAATGATCTAATGGGTATCAACTATCTCAAAGTTATAGCTATAACATATATTTTGACAAAATTATCACAACAAAACTCTAGGGAACATCATGAATCTTCTCAAGAAGTGTGTAATAACATTCTCAAGGAAGCCGTAAAGGATGATGCATATGTAGATGCCACAAAGAAGATGTAATCGTAGGGATTTTTAGAACGTTTCTTTTGTAAGTTTTCTTTTTCATGGAGATAATAATGGCCCTTGAAGAAGAATTTAATGTCAAAATTAAAGAAGAAAGTTGTGGCACAGGATGAGAGAACAACTGGTGTAAAATGATAGAGATACAAACTCTTTGTTGATTTTGATCTAAAGTATTTGCATGTAGATATTGGTAAAATTATGGTTTCACATATTTTCTTCAAGGTTGATGTGAGATTAAGAATGAAAGTACAAGGGATATTATTATATATAGTTGTTTGGTTGGATTTTAAGTGGGAGATTGTTGAATGTGAAACTCAATAGTCACTTCATCTACCTTCAATGACTTATACCTTTTTGTATTCTAGATATTGTTGTTTTGATTGTGAGATTAAGAATGAAAATATAGTGGTTATTATTATCTATAGGTGTTGGGAGATTGTTGAATGTGAAACCCAATATTCACTTCCTCTATCTTCAATAATCTATAGCTTTTCATATTCTAGATATTGTTGTTTTGATTATTTTTTAAAAGATAGAATATTATCATGCTTGAAGAGTGTTTTATTCATTTATTGTGAAACAATAAAACCTTGGTGTTTTGTCTACTACTCTTTAAAAAAATTATTCTTTTTTTGAATACATTTTAGTTACTATTCTATTTCAAAGGAGTTGTTGATGTAGAAAGCCATGTCCATCTCTAACATAAAAATCACAAATCACTCTCACAAAATAGATGTTTCTATACATGAAGAGTATGATGATATAAAAGAGCACTACAGTAAAAAAAAAGCCATCGATATGCAAATTAGAAGCATGTGCTTAAAACAACTCTAACCATCAAGCTAAAATTTGTACTCTATGCAAATTCAAAATGTCAGAATGCATCAATGACCTTGGTCTATCAGTGAAGCTGAAAGATTTTTAATGGGTCCATGAGTGATCAAGTCTTTCATTACAAGACTCCAATAGAAAAGGATGAGAATGAGATTACACTCTATGTAAATTTGGCAAAATGGATTCTCCACAATCCTCAACTCTTAGTTTAAGGCTTCTGCAACCAACCTGACTTTTGCTTTCTATATACATAGTCACATGATGTGATGCAAAATTAGGTATTCATGAGTGAGTATCTTTGTTGCATGACCATTAGTCTCACCTTTTTGGAAGTTGTTTTGAACACCTTAACAAAAAGAATGATGATGTGGCATCATATTTGATGATTTGGCTCTCAAACTTTAACTATAAGCATGGATCTTACCAAATAAGATACACTAAAATTTTAGAAATGATTTGAAATTTCTACCTAGAATTTTAAAAGGCTCAAATCTACAATGCTTAAGTATTAAGTTCTCTCCCCTAAGCACCAGCCTGAAAAACAAAATCATAGATCTCAAAAATCTACCAAATCTACCTCACTACCCATGCAAATGAATATGGCACTGGCCTTAGAGAAAATGAAGTCGCGCCAATGACAAAAAGGGCACAACATGCAGAAGAAAAGGTTGCAGAGCCGCAGTCCAAACATATAAAGCCCATGCAAGCAAAACAAAGACGCAAGCCAGTCCTGCCAAAATAAAGGCTCCCACCGATAAAAGCAGTGGTAGACAAAACAGAAAAAACCCAAGTGCAAACTATGCATTTTGTCCTCCATCTGGCGAAACATCCAAAGCCCAAAATTCCCATCGCATGTAAATTGAACTCCACCACAAAATTAAATCGTCAAACTCCCTGGTGAATGGAAAAGTAGAGCCCCACAAAAGCTTGAGGCTGTAAAAATAATAATTGCCACTAATGGAAAGAATTGACTGCCATATGCAAACAAAATGCCACTGGTAGAAAAAAGATGCTCTTTATAGAAACAAAGTGCCAATTTAGAATTTAAAAGAGTGAGTGCGTGAGTAGATTGGCTTCAATCTAACCCTCCACACATATCAACAGTATCGACCTCCTCTGCAAACAAATAAAAATCTAAAATTGCCTGATCAAACTAGCTGTCGATCACGTGGGAGCGCCCTTAACAGTGGGTAGATCTGTGAGAAAATGCCACTAAAAGAAACCATCGCCAAAAAAACACTGGAGCCCACGGAAAAATTGTGAGACCCAAAACCAAGAAAACGACATTAAGTGGGCACGAGATCGAGCCTAAACCCAATTTTTGGCAAAGTTTTCAACTTTCTGATTTTGCAACTTGTGGTACTTTTCAACCCAACCAGTGAGGTCCATTTGAGACAAAGATGCACCAAAAAGATCAGAAAGATCACTTAAGACCAGATCTCTCAAAACATACATAGGAAGTTGTATATTTGGAGCTTTGATATTGATCCTTCAATCCACGCTACCTTGAATATTGTTTGCAATAAAAAAACCTATACGTAAATAAGAGAACAACAAAGAGCTAGGAAGGTCAAAAGATGGTCGATCTAGAACCAATAGTGATTATGGAATAATTGAATAATTCAATTAATAATAGAGTTATAGTGTGTCCTTATAATAGAAATATAAAATTAAATAAAGAGCAATCCAAGAAATACCTAAGAGAGGATAGAGCAGATCATGACATGTATCCGCATTAGATGATTCAAGAAACAAAAATTATCATGAACTAAGTAAACTTAAGTCTTGGAGTAATAATTATTCTACTAACTTGACATGTCATTGAAGGTTCAACGCAAGCACCATGGGAAGTTGCAAAGAGAGCTAGCGGTAGCCTAGGAAATACTTGTAGTATCAAAAGGAAAGATTGGGAGACCAATGTTGTTCTTTCCATTGTGGGTTCATTATAAGAATGTCAATCTTGTGTTGCATATATAAAGGAAAATTTGACACTACAATGTGAATTGTCTCTCAATCTAGTTGAGAGGGATAAAACTAGGCTTTCATATCTTCCCAAGAGTGGATATTTGTAGTGGCTCTAGAAAAAAGGGTTCTTGGTGTGTGAATACTACATTTATGAAAATGAAAGACACGAACCCAAGTAAGACAAGTAAGGGTAACCCGTAAATCTTAAGAAGAAAAGACAACCACACACTATGTTAATTAAAAAATAAGGCTATGTTGGAAGCCAAGGGAAAACCATCAAAAAAATGGATTTGATGGTCTCCAAGGGGAGCCAAATACATGTGGCGACAAAAGTTTCTTCAATGTTAATAACATGTGTCTTAACTAGAATGGCTTAAAATCCTATCCCCTTTCAAGTAGGTTGGCTAACAAAATAGATAGCAAAAATACAACCATAAGAAGAATTTTCTAGGCTTCATTTCTAGAAATCAAACAAACAACACATTTAGTAAAAAGGCATATTCCTTATCGTTAGATTGAGGGGAGTCTAAGACTACTAGTCACATGAGCAACAATAAAAGTCCAAGAAAACCCAATTAAAGATTTTGTGGCCTTCTAAAGAAGCCAATAAATAATCTTAGATAGTTATTCTAGTTTAAAAAAATATACCATAAAGAGATTCTAGTGAGAAGAATAATGAGTGTGGTTTTCTATGAGTGTTTTAGGGAATAGGTGAAATTTACCAGCAAGCTAGAGTCTAGTTTGGTAGTCGAATACGAAATCTTATTCTCAATTCTTGGAAGGACTGCATTCAAAAGGTCCAGAAGAGAGGCTTGCCAAGAAAAAGGAAATTCCTAAAAAAAAATCACTTCCCCATTACCAATCCACTTCCTTCCATATTAGAGCATCCAAGGTTAAGCCAAGAGGAAGGATTGCCAACATCACTAAGCTTTATGCCACTAAATAGTACTGCCAAAAGCCAACAAAAAACTTATCAAGAGATTGAAGGACATCTTTGATATCATTCTCCTATTTGACTGGAATATAGAAATAATTGCCTTTAAAATGAACATTGACCATCTTGAAATGTAAATTAGCCAAGAATATTCTTCTAAACTTTCCATAAATGTTTTCTAAAAGATATCCAAAGCATTCAACTATTGGAAAATATAAAGAGGAAGCTGGAGGTCAACCTTCATGAATGTAATGGTGGATCCCAAAGGCTTGAGACTAATGACCATCAATGGTGATGAATATAGAGACATCCCCAAATAATATCTTCATACACTAAATGATTAAAATCTTGGATCCAACACTCTATTGATCTAAGATTGGTTTTGACAATTGAGTGTCAACACACTTAAGAAATTTTCTAAGTTGATGCCGAGTATAATATAGATGTCGAGTTGCAATATGTGCTAGGCCAGAAATTCAATAAGTGTCAAGTCATTAAGATGCCGAGCAGACAGACAGTGTTGAGCAAGTTTCAAGTGCCGAGTGAACAATAGATCCCAAGCAAAGTTAAAGTGCCAAGCAAGACAAAATTTTAGTAAGTGTCGAGCAACACAGAATCAGCATAAGAGTCTGTGCCTTCACAAACTAAGATGTAAACTATTTTTGAGCCCACATATGGGTATAACTTGAAGCTTAGAGATAAGGTCGAATCTATTTGGATTCCCTATGCAATCAACATGCAACCAATGAGAAAAATGGAATGATTTGAGCGGGAAAGATGGATGAATCTCAATCGTAGATTCATACCTAACCCTAAGTCATGAAATCTTTTTAAGGAGACGAAGCCCCATACTTTATACAATGTGTGAGAGAGAATGCATGCAAGAAAGTGATGATAGTAGTGAAAGGGGTGAATTGATTAGGTTGAAGGTGACTTAGAAAGAAGGACAACATTGAAAAATCAGTTAATAGAATAGAGAATCAAGGTTACAAAATTTTCATATCAAATCAGTGAGGATCGAAATGGATAGAACAAGGATCTAAAATCAGTAATATCATATTGTAAGTGTATCAGATCAAACATTATATTATACTCTCTAACAATTGTTATAGCAGAATGAAATTCTATGGACTTAGGTTGGTTTAACAACCATTGTATAAATCCTTTAATAGGGTGACATTCCAAGTGAGTGTTCTAAAGTCCTTTAGCCAGACACACTTCTAACAAGTGTTAAAATCGTTTAACAGGGTAGGATCTAACAATCATTTGTAAGCCTTTAATAGGGCAAGCCTTTCATAGGGAAAATCATGAGAATGGTCAAAATATGTAACCTTACAGGTGAACTTTATTGCTGCAGTAGTGAAGAGTTGTGGGTGTTATCCCTACCCCAATTTTACCTTCTCATTGGAGGGTTTCTAGGTAATCATAGCTAGTGTCAAGTGTTTATGTGGATGCATTTGCTTTACATGTTATTTCCATATGTTTACGCATGTAATGTTTTAAAGTTTTATTGGTTAAAGTTTAGTACTTCTGATTCACCCCCCCTCTCAAAAGTATACTTCCTACTTGTAAATCCCTAGAATTGGTATCATAGCTCAGTTTTCATCAGGAGAATCCTTGCAGCTTGGAGAAAAGATCTTGAGATGGAAGTCTACAAGTTGGGAAAGACCATTAAGAATCAGGAGATTGAGATACATCTTTTACTGCAACAACTGAATGAAGCCAAAGATTCCTTGAGGAGTTCACTAAAGAGAAAGAAAGAGATTGGCCATAGCTAAGAATGACACCCAATACAAAGAGATTGACACCTTAGAGTTATTTGTAGACGGTAACTCCTATGAATTTGATGCAACAATTGTAGATCTCATGGACAAGAACAGAGCACAAGTTGAGTAGATAAAGTGTTACCTTTATAATGGAAGTATGAGGATAAACAAGATTGGATCAAGTTGAGTTTAAGGTAGTCTAAAAATAGGAAAAGGTCAAGCTAGATTCATTTCATGATTGGGAGTGATGGGAAATTATTCAAATTGTTGAATTACCCCATAAATAATATCCCTTGGCTTCATGATAGAAAGTGTTCATACAGGTGATGGCACAACAAAAGAAAAGGGGGTCATAGGTTTGTGATATTCATCAAAGTTAAAGGAAAATTTTTTAATCAATCATCATAGTTAGATAGTGGTCAATCAGTTCCTTATGAGCTTGACATCTAGTTGTGATTTTTTAATTTGACTTGCATCACCAATAATGTATTAGACACTGTATTCATTTATGATGTTCCTTGTATTCATTTCTTTGAAACCAATACATCAGATGTATGCAGAGACTTAGAGAATACACAATAGATGATTGTATTATCTAAATGCTCAAAAGGAATTACAATGTTGTTCATAATAGAGAAATGCTAAAAATAGTGGTATCACAGTAGTTGAAAATATTTTTTAACAAAAACAAGAACCATCCTTGTGGTATCTGGTTGTCAAAAATATCCAAAAAAATGGAACCATCCTGTGGAATCATAGTAACGAGAAAATTCTCAAAAAATGGAAACCTTACAATGATAAAAGAAGAGAAATATATAGATAGGAAGAAACTCCAAGATCATATCTGATAGTGCCATGTGTCCACATGAAACTCTTCATCCTGCTGCTATAGAACTCATCTCTTTTCTCCTCAACCGACAATCAAATATGATCACTAACAGACAACAGATTTGCAGAAATATCCCCTTAAAATAATGAGGAAACCCTTCTCTGATGGGATATCAGATAAGCATCCAAAATGTGCAAGAGCTTTAAATTTAACTCTGTTTGTCTTCTACTGCCCTCAACTATGGAAATCTTCAACTGCCTCTTGCTAACAGAACCTTATCATCTACAACTTCACTCAAAACATTTCTTTCTTTCTTGGTGGCCATTTAGTGAATTTGATTTCATCTAAATATGATCTAAATCTAATGTTATTCCATTTTGAAAAATCAAATCCTCTTTATTGCTAAGAATGCCCTAGATTTATAAAACTATTTGTATCTTCTGCCATTGAATACATGTGCAAATTTTGATTGTGAAAGTGGAAAATTCAGCTTCTCCTAGTTTCGACAGTATATTATACTCCATATTTTTGATAGAAATAGAGCCCCTAGTGTTCATTTGAAAATTCAGGCCCCGGACTATGAATTGGATATTTAAATTTAAAAAATTAAAAGGTCGAAGTGCTCGAGTGGGACTCACATCTTCTCAAACCACTTGAAATTTCTCCCAATTTGGACAATCTCGATCAACACTGTTGTGAAAGAGGACTACCAATCCGGAGGATTGTTGCCAATAGCGTTGCCACTCTCATATGTAAAAAAAATCTCTCACCTCAAAACAGGGCACCTCTACTACGTTTGACACCATACATCTCAAATTGAGCCAAAAGTGCTGAGAGGAGAAAATGAGGAAAATCGATTTGCGTTTTCTGTGCATTTGTGACCAGATTTGAAAATCATCCTAACAATGCTCCCATAGAAAAAGAAGAAAATATTGCCCCACACATATTAGACTGAACAACAATATTATCAGAGAATCTGTTTTGACTTGTTCGTAGTCTTCCTTCCTTGTACTTTGTGAGAAAATGAGAAGTTCGTTCGAAAAGTGAAGCCTCTGACTTCAATTGTAGCGTAGCCATGGATAAAGACAATGCACAATCTACTATGTACCATTTCCCTTACTCCACCATGGCAACTAGTCTTTACATCCATCATTTGAAACTGACTATAATGTTGCCTCCATTCAATCCCCATTTTGTCAAAAAAATTGCTTCTCACGCACAATTCAACCTATGTCTCAATTGAATTTCCTCGTATATGTGCTACCTTACTTTTCAGCATTCCCATGTGGACTCTTGGGATTCGTTGAGGTTGAAAACTATACGGACATGTGCAACATTTTACAATCACCATACCAAGTATTCCATGCTTTACCAATGACAGTTGACTTAGTCATTACTATGGGAAAACAAAAACAAAGACATTGCACCACATTATCCATGTTTTATTACAAATAAAAAATGGTTTCATTTGACTAATCATCTTTATTATACAATCCATATCAACACTAGTTGCATAATTCACAATAAATGCAATCATGTCACAAAATATGTCTTCGTTGTTTTGTTGTAGTATGGATCTATACACCCGTTCGATCAAGAATGCCAATATGTTCGTAGTGAATTGTTTCAAATATTTAGAACTATTATAACATCTTTTTTAACATCTCCAATCCTCGGTGTCAGATCAACCTAATGAGTATTAGTCGGGTCCAAAAGAGTGCCTAGCTAAAAAAAAACTCAAAGCGAAACACCTGATCGTTCAAACTGATAGACTAATCACCTAGCATTGATTAGATTCAAACTTGATCATCATTGCATCATTTAAAACTCATTTTACCACTTTTTGTATACTGTGAATTTCTGCCTGGAAGCCTCTAAGATTGGCTTTAAAAATTGACAAAAACACTTGACTGGGCCTGAAAAATGACATGCTAATACTTTGTTCCACATTCTTGCACCCTGTCAGATTTCATCTCATGATGACATCTGGGTCAAAATATATTGACTATCAGAGTTACTCAGTCGAAACTGCCTACAAACAAACTTGTCAGGAAACCATAAAATGCATTTGGTTTTGGCTTTGAAAATAGGTCAAACAGAGACTTGAGGGTTTGAAAACTGGGTTCTGTGATTTGGGCTCATGACGAATAACTGAAAAAATTTGGTAAGCATGCAAAGTGAGGTACTCAGAATTGCAGAACTGGAAATAGTGGCAGAACATTGATTTTCACAAACGGAATGCACCTGGGAAAGTGTGTAGATAGATACGTCAAGACTTGAAAATTGGCACACTTGAAGTAGTTTCAGAGTAGAACATAATGGTACAAACGATTTGGTTTAGATAATCACAGATTCAAAGTTATGACATCCTGAACAGTGGTACTAATCAATCTGCATTTTTTGACACAAGTAAAAATTTACGAAATGCATTTGGAATCGTGTTTGAAAAATGATCAAACGAATTCATCATAAGCTCAAAATTGGAACATAACAAGTGTCTAACCTCTAGAATGATATGTAGAAGAAAATTTCTCATTAAGGTCAACTAGGTCAAAGTTATAACTGGTCAAACATGGCTTCCCCATATTCTGAGAAATATGCATCAACATGACAACAATAAACAACCAACTTTGAGGGATTTAAAACCTAGTCAAGACATGTTGAAATGACTTGAAATCTGAAACATAGATTCTCTAATATGCATACTAAACACTCCCAAAACAACAAGTCATGAAACATAACTAGGTGCAAGATATTCAATTGCAAACTAGGTTGCATGTCGTTGTTTAACACTCAAGCAAAAATGCAGATCTGAACATTGCTCAAAATGAAACTTCACGGAATGACTCAGAATGACAATTTATCATTATAGGATGCATGAATATATTGAATGCAAGGTGTTAGAAACATAAAAACCCTCATAGGCCTCAAAGTGACAGTCGAGTATGCATGCATTAAAATGCGCTTATAGGGCTCAATTCACATAATGGTACTCAAAATTAGGGCTTCAATTTTGAGTCCCAACACCACCTTTGATGAACTATCTAGTGATAACTCAATTTCCTTTATAGTTCCATTAAAGTTCACATGGAATAATCATATATTCTACTCATATCTCTATTGAACCATCTAACCAAACCTTTATCTTTTCTTTGATATCTAGCATCAAGGCCCCTGTCTATATTATTCACATCCCATCCCATACATTACAAAAAGGAGTTCCTTTCTCTTATACAAGTTACAACAAGAAATTAGGTTGTTCTATTAGGACTTGCTCAATGTAGAAATAATTACAACAACCAATGATATGGTACAAACAATACCTATTGCAAGTATATAACAATTACAAACATCAAAACATGCACCATGATCCATAGTCAAGATTTTTCAATCGATAATACATGCTACTCCATCTAGTTGGTTCCTAAAAGAAATTATCCAAATGCCACACACTAGAAATCACCACAACATGAACCAAATGAATCATGAATCCCAAAGAATTTTATAACCCAAGTCTTGTACCGTGCCTTATGCCAACATAAAATAATTCTATCTTTCCAACTTATATACTCAAAGCACAATACTCTAGCTTACTTCCCTATCACTGGTTCGCAACCAAACTTCACCAAACAAGTGAAAGTCTCGCATATCAACACATAAATCCCTATGACCATAAACATAAGGTCTAAACTCATTCTAAAATATATATCCAAGAACACATACTTAGGAATATTGTACATTATTTGTATTGTAGTATCCAACAACCTATAACATCTAGAACCATAGTCTATCCATCTCATCACTAAAACATGTGAACATATGTTGATATCAATGACAAAAATTGAATGTTGCCATCCCTTACAACAATAAAAAATACAAGACTTTCTAGTATGGTCTCTTTGTCATTGAAATATTTCATTCAACCTTTTGTGCTCTGGTTACTATCATATATAAAAGCTTTAAAAACATCTACATACCAAATTGATATGTGAGACTCCTAAACTTGAAGATCTCCATAATCATGCTTTAAGAATTTCCATTCTACTTGTTTAGACTTATGAAGTAATTAAAGAGTATGAATATCATAGGTAAAAATAGAAAAATATTAAATAAAGTACAAATAAAGCATCAAGATTGTATTTGGGAACCTTGTGAGGGGAAAACCAACTTCTAGGTAGTAGAATTTTTTTGACTACTTAATTGAATTATTCTTGAAGTAATACAATAAGTGGATGCAACAATAATTTCCCTCTACTATATAATCTATCTCCGAAAACTATTTAAACAACTAGAGCTTGATTTTAATTCTTCTCTATATGATACCCAAATAACCCTCTCATGGTGAAGAAATTCTTACAAATCACTTAACATAAGATTTATTTTTAATCTGCAAACAAATTTGTTTAATCTTCTTTCATTGTCAAGCATTCTGATTGTTAAGCATTTGAACTATCTTCACTCCTTTACTCCTAATGTTTCATCAACCACATAAAAGAGCTCATAATGATGGTAGGAACAACTTCAATCTTAAGTGCTTGTTATAAGTAAAATAAAAAATAGCTCTACGATCATATGAATTCCTTCATATCTTTTTTTATGAGATTAGGAAACATAAGATTATATTAATATTTTTAAAATAATTTTTAGTTAAAATTTCAAAATATTTCTTAAAGTTTATCAATTTCTTGGCATTTATATATTTAAAAAATTATTTGAAATAATAAAATAACAATATTGATCATGATTTTTATAAAAATTAAAACATTGAAAATAAATTTATCATGTAATTAATATTCAATATAAAAAGTTTAAAAAGTTTGAGAATATGTACATTTGCTATTATTTCTGAATTGGATTGTGTAACTTTTTTTTTTGCATCAACGATAGGATGAGTAAAAAGAACATAAAGAGTGAGTAAAAATATGTACATTATGAGTTTAATAAAATATCATTTCTCTACCTTTTATATTCAAATAAGAAACCACTATTAATGGAACATGTAGATATTTTTCTCTAGAATATTTTATGTTTTGATTATTTTTTCATAAAGCAATGAATTTAATGTGTTCTAATTGACACTCACTTGTGTCTCAAGTAGGTAGAATTTTATTACTTATAGTTGTGCGAGCACAAAGTATAACTATACATACTATTAAATTTTTAAAAAATTCCCCTCATTCTGAGCATATCAGATCTAATTAATGCAATTCTTGGAATGCAGGGCACTGGAGGGAGTAAGGACAAGATTTATTTTAAGTTATTGAATGCCTCAGCGTTCAATGGTTTTAAAAATGGAAAATTTGTTTTATATAGTATTTAAAATAAATTTAAAAACTGGTAAAGTCAATAGGCACACGGGCACGTCCATAATATAAGGACAAAAACTTAAAACAGAGGATCTGACTGAATGTGGTCTTACAATTTCAGACTCATATCTGCCATGTCAAATCACACTCCAACATTGCTCTGCCAAATCCGTCATTTTTCTCAGATCCGTCCACCCAAAAAAGTAAGAAAAATATAACAGATGGAGGGAGAGGTTGAATAGTATATTTTTTAAATTATAAGTAAATTAGGGGGAAAGCATATACTATTTTTTAAATTATCTTTTACCTGATTTCTATTTTTCTTTAATTTTTAATAAGATTATTAAAAAATTGTCAAAATTTTATTGATAAATATATTATGTATCAATAGCTATTTAATTGTACCACTAATAGCGAGTATTTTGAATAGTAATGGTACACATGGGCATTATTATTGACAATTTTTGAATGATTAATGAGATATTTGTGTATAAATATTGACAATTTTTTATTACCTACAAAAGCATAAATAGATTTTGAGATGGTTGGACTCTACAGTTAGCTTTAGAAATGTATCATACACAACTTTAAAATTACTACATTTTGACTTTTGTGCACATAACAAATCATATTATGTGTGTCACTACTACTTACAAGTCAAAACAATTGCTATAAGAAATTGAATTACATTGTAGTGCCTACCCCTAGATCGCATTTCTGTATCATTGTCAAATTCTTTTAGGTTGATTTTATGCTTTGATTAGTTTAGAGATATTGGATTTACAATATTATGATATTATTTCATGTTTTGAATTACATATATACTTGTTGATTTCATTTCACATGACATTAATGATGTCTTAATGATTCCTAATTAGTAAATATGGTTTCTTTTGTAACAATGTTAACATGATGTCTTTAGTGATGATTATGTTGTATTGATAGAGATGCATTATTATATGTACACATTTGATGTTAGACTTGTGATTTTTACGATACTTACCCCATACTTGCATGTGTATGGTGCACGTGTTTATTTTATCTATCTATCTGAAGTGGTTGATGTGGTTAAGGGAGGGAGTCGTAGTCACCTGCTAGTCAAGATCTACACGATGAACCACTCCCCGCCATTGTCTGTTTAGTTTAGATATATTATATACATGTACATGCTCGTCTTTTATGCAGGATGCAGGTACCGGGCATCGACTTCCCTGAATTGCCAGGATGAGCGTGCCTTATTACAAATACTCAAATGGTGAGAATGGGAAGATAATGATCAGGTCCAATCCTAGCCATAAGCCTAAAATACTTGTCCTGCAAGGAGGATTCGTAACAGACTGTCTACCCTTTTTAAAATTCGTGAGTATTTTTGTGTGTATGTTGTTTTGTGAGTCTTTGATGAATTCTCTGTTAATTAAGTCTAATTAAAAGATTAAATTAATAAATTAATTTAATGGAAATTATTATGACATTTTATTATTTAATGATATTTAATTAATTGAGAAATTAATTAAATAAAAAGAACTAAATTTGAAGATAAAAGTTTTAAGAATAAATTTAGAACGTGATAATATTTATTTAATTTAATAATAATATATTTAGAGTTCATTTTTAAATAAATGCTAAATATTATTGTTATTTAAGTTAATAAATATTTATCAAATTAAACGTTCAAAAATAAATTAAAAAGTGAAAAGTTATTAATTTATGAAAAAGATCTAAGTTCGCATGAATGAGTTTTAAATATAAGAGATTAATTTAAAAGATAAAATATGTGAACTTGATTAAGATATTTTATTATAGTGCGCATGAGATTAAAGTTAATAAATTAATTTAAAGTAAAGTAAAGTGGAAAGTTAAATAAAGTAATTTAACAATTCACTTAAAGTGCATGAAGGAATAATAAAAGAATATTTTAATTTAAAAAGAAAATTAATTGTGCATGAATGAATTAATTAAATAAAATAATTATAATTTTAGAGTTGTGGAGACAGAAACCCTAAAAGGTAATTAGAGTCTATATTAGAGGGTTTTCGGGTCATTATTGGGGACACAAGTTTTCCAAACACAGATTTCAGGGCACACACAGGTTTATGGAGAGCAATTTGAAGGGTTTGGGAAGAAAGGAATTTTACGTGGCTTGAAAGATTTTGCTTGCGGTAAGAATTTGCATCTAGTTGTCAGAGGTTAGCATCAGATCCAGGTAGGATCTCGTGGCTTGATTGTATAGTAGTTTTGCTCTTCAAACTTCTGTCTGCTCTGTGTCTTTTGCATGTATTATTTTTCTGGTATGCAATATTGTTCTTGTTTGAGAAATATATGTACATGGCTTAGATGGGGTAGTTCGCTGAGTATATTTTAGGGAATTATATTTTAATATGAATAAGATTGAATAAGAAATCAAACAAATACGAGAATCTATTGGATATTGAAATTGGGTTTGAGATTTAAAAGATAAATGTTCTCCCTTTTCAATAAATTTTAAGAACGAAAATTAATTTGAGAAAAAGTTTCAAATGAAAAGAAAATTTTGAATTAGAACTTAGAAAGGTTAAACTTAATTTTCTCGTCGAGATAATTATGTAAATATATATATATATATATATATATATATATATATATATATAAAATTGTAGAATTGTGTAATGTATTTCATAAATTTTTAAATAATTTTTTTTTAAAAATTATAAAATTATAAAGTAATTCTTAAATTTCACATATAATAATTCATAAATAAAATTACATAAAAATAAAATAAAAATCAATTGGGAAGTGGGGGCCACGACCTCCCCCAACCCCCCTTGGCACGAATGCCGCCGGCAGTCACTGCTGGCGCAGGGACTGCGTCAGCAGGCCTGCCGTACGACAGCAAAGCCTTTTAAAAGGCTTGCGCTTGCTTTGAAAGCAATGCGCTTTTTGCATATAGATAATTATAAGTATTTAAAATCATTTTTTGTTAAAAAGTTTTTATTAAGTTTTAAAATTAAATCAAATTTATATTATTAATTATTAATAATATTATTAGTAATTTATATTATTAATTATTAATAATATTATTAGTAATTTATATTATCAATTATTAATAATTTTATATTATCAACTATTAAATTTTATTATTAAATTAATATTTATATATATTATTAATAATTGAAATATGGTTTAGTAAAAATTAATAATTAACTTAAATTTTGATTTAATTAAGAATTATTAATATCGAGAGTTATTTAACAGATGAGTAAACTTATTTATTGTTGTTAAGGGACATGATTAGATTTTTTAAGTGTTACTTTTATAACTTGAAGAAATAAATGGGTATACTCAGACTATTCTTTTAGGAAAAGTGATCATAATTTTATATATATAGAGTCGAATAAATGAATGGGTTATTGGGTGGGTTAAATTGAGAATCTTATACACTTAAAATATTCATTGAAAGACAAAACTAAAACTTTACCTTTGACTCTATTGTGTAATCTCAAATCAAACCCAAACTATGAAACTGTGATGTTGCTTGTACTATCTATGCTTTTGGATTTTGGTGTTGATTAGATGTTGACCAGTCTAGGACGTACACCAGAGGTTTTATGGAATTTCTTTGATACCATTTATGTGGCTAGTTTTCATGATGTGTTATGTGATTCAAATTGAGATTATGTTTGTGAGATTTACTTGTGGAGAAATTATGTGTACTTGGATGGAAGAACCATCTTGTTTTCAGGTTGCATGTTAAGGAACCGAGTTTGATCATTATGAGTATTGTGGTATGGGACACAACTGTGGATTTATGTGCTTAGGAGAGGTTGTCTAGGTACGTGACTTGGGAGTGGCTTGCATAGGGGTCCGGGACCCAAAGTGGTCAGTGCCAAGGTAACCTAATGCAAGTTATGTAATAAGTGATAATTTAGTAATTAAAATTTATGGGGAGAAACACACTAAAAAGATAAGTTAGAGATATTTGATCCACCCATGCCTTGAGTGCTTGTATAGACTAAGGATGAGAATGAGATGAGTGCCTCGTCTTCTTGAGAGGGCTTTCTAGTTTCCATATGTGTGATGTTGAGGGTCCGGGGTTCAGAGTAACTAGTCCAGGGTAACTCAACGCTTGAGGGTCCGGGGTCTATTAAGAGATCGGTCCAGGGTAACTCAAGCAGCCATGTGATGACACTCCCTAGTATGTAGCCTGAGTCTCCTCTGTAGATTATGTGTACCTCTGGTGGTGTATTTATTGTTGGATATGTTTATTGTGGTTATTACTTTCATTAAGGATGATTGGTGATTCATGGATGATGTACTCTTGATATGTGGTTTTTGACTTGTGGTGATTATCTTTTCGTTGATTTTATCTTATGATCTTGGTATTTGGTTTATACTTGGTTTGTGAATGATGTTTGGTTATGAGCTGTTGGTATTGAATTGAGTGGTCTTACTTTTGGATTATTTTATCTTCTTGAGTAGCATGTGTTACCTTTGAGGTAGTTTTGACTATTAGGGGTACCTTGCCTAGGAATGTTGTATGTTTGACAGTCGTATGTGGATCGTTCATTATCTTCCCTGCACGGTGGGAGTGGAAGCCTGACTAGGTAACCACGCGGTCGGGAGGTAGTGTCTTCTTACCATTTGAGTTCCCCTTCACATTGCTAGCTGTTGGATGTTCGTTGCAAAAGATGTACCTTTATCATTCTTATTTCTTATCTTAGAGACTTCTTTTTAGATGATGTATATACGTTATCATGTATCTTGATTTATTGCATCTATTTTCACATACCCTATGACATGTGCAGTGGATGTTATTTAGTGGATGTACTTTCATTGTATTATTTATACTTATGCATTTTCTTATACAATGATGTATCTGATATTCCTTTATGATCTTGAGACATTGTACTTGGAAACTTAAACTAATTAATTTAAAATTAATAAATGTGACTCAATGTAAAGGAACCCTTGAGGAATTGAAACTATATCTGTAATTGATTATGTGTATTTGATGTGTATGTTCATGTTGCTTCCGCATTAATTTTATCTTGATGTTGTTTAAACTTTTTTTTAAAAAATAGTTCAGTAAACTTTGTCACATATTAGGTTTATTTCTCTTGGGTTCCCGAGCGGGGCATTACATACAGAGGGAGACAACTAAAAAATTGTCAAAATCTCATGTAGCATTTAGAATGTGGGGTGTCATTTAGAAGTGTATTAGTATGGGTGACTTCTAAACACATCACTTCTATGAACATTATCTAAGTATATGAAGTATTAAGATTATTAAAAATATTTCAATTTTAATTAATAAATATATCATGTATCAATGGCTATCTAATTGTACCACTACTAGTGAGTATTTGAGTAATGGAACACATGGGCATAACTATTGATAGTTTTTTAATGATTAATAAGATATTTGTGTATAAATATCGACAGTTTTTAATTTAGAATAAAAGTATAAATAGATTTTGAGATGGTTGCACTCTACAGTTAGCTTTAGGAGTGTATCATACACCACTTTAAAATGACCACATTTTGAACTTTGTGCATATAAAAAATCATATTATGTATGTCATTGCTACCTATAAGCCAAAACAATTGCTCTATGAAATTGAATTACATAGGGAGACAACTAAAAAATTGTCAAAATCTCATGTAGCATTTAGGATGTGTGGGTATCATTTAGAATTGTATTAGGATGGGAGACTTCTAAACACATCACTTCTATGAACATTATCTAAGTATATAAAGTATTACATAGATAATTCATTCTCTTAAAAATGACTTCTTATAAACAAGTGCCATGTAGTGGCATGTACTTGCCATTTTAATGAATTGCATTATTTTTAGCAACATATGAGTATGGTAATTATTTGTAAACGAGTAAGTTTTTGATAAGAAAAATAGGTTTTACAAGGATCTTGAAACTCGAGAGTTGAAGCATATCATAAGGCTGATAATAAGTAGTTAAAGCTCAACCAAAAAAAGAAGGCCAACCAAAGGGCCTGTTCAAAAGACAGACAAAAAGCCAAAGGTTGATAAATAGCAGTAAAATCCCAGCCAAAAAATGAAGGCCATCCAAAAGGCCAATACAACAAATTGACAAACCAGCCAGCCAAAAAACTACAACAAACTAACAATCCAAAAGATAGGAAAAGAAAAAGAAAAGTCATTCCTTTGTCTTTCTCTCAAGCCTCTGGATCATTTATGTTGCTTCATAGGCTTTGTTAATCTCCTCAGCCATCTGTTCTTGCTTCTTCTAACCATCTTGCTCCATGCTGCTAGAGGTAATGTCAGTTGCCACATCCTCTTCCATTCTGGCTCTTACTTTGTGCTTTTCCTTGTTCTCATTCAGAAGACCTTTGACTTTCAGCATACCAGGAAGGGACGAGATATTATCATTAATAGAAGTCAGAATGGATATCATCTGGTTAGCCAGATTATGATTGTAGTTCTCTAAATTCAGGATTCTCTTCTTAGCCAAATTAAGTTGATCCCCCTGTTCATTCAAATCACCACAATCTGGCATCTTCCTTTTGATTTCTAGCTGGCATATTTTTTCTCTGAACTCCTCAAATTCATGGTAAAGCCATTTGATTGACCTGAAATTGTCAATCATGCTATTTATAGCATTATTAAGCAAATTCATGCCAGTCTCCCTTGCATTGTCTGTTATGGCCACCATTGTTGGATCAATGAGATCCTCTAACTGGAGTTGACCCTATTTTTCTTCTAAAATTTGAGGGTTCATAGCCTCTCTTACTATAACCATTCTGGAAGTTCTAACATTAAAGTTTCTCTAGGCCATGCACCTATCCTTAATTACCACCTCTCCTCCCTCACCATCTTTCTTCTCCTTGTCCTTTTCCTAAGGATGAATAGGGGAAAGAGGAATCGTAGAGAGCTCTGGCCCAGAATCCAAAGTCCCCTCTACTTCCTTCTCTTTAGACCTCCTCTATTTTTTAGCCATCAACACCACTATCTTAGTTTTCGTCTCCTCTTCAACCTCTTCATAAATTTTCATATCTTCACCTTCCTCATTGTACTCCTCATCTCCCTAGCCTGATGATTTAGACCCGTGTCCTTTAGGGATTTTCATACTCGAGGTTTTGATTGACGAGGGCGATTTCTTTTCTAAATCCTTGGCCTTCTTTCCAAGAGTAATGTTGTCTTCACCCTCCAAACTAATACTTTGGACATCCTCTGAATCAAATGAGAAGCTAGAGCTTCCCATGTCAATAGAAGCAACCACACCCTACTGGGGGTTTTTGGTTATGATCTAAGCCTTGAAATGCTCATAGATTAGAAGCAATAACCCCTCATGTAGGGCCGAATTCGTGGAGGGTTTCTTCTTATGCCCAAAAATACTCTTACACATTGAGGTATATAAATAAAAAGGGAATGAGATCTTGACACCATAGCAAAAGTGATTGAGTAAAACAAAATGGTGTGTTCTTACTCTATCAAATCTAGTGTCCAAAGAAATATACTCTATAATGGCCCGTAAAATATACCTCCATAACTTCTTGATAGAATCCATTTCATAGTAAGTTTCACACTTTATTAGTTCATTTCTCTCTTTTGTATTGTTTGCAAATTCCTTCACAGCATTCGCTGACACCTTCTTATCTTTGTAAAATTTCAGCCCCTCTACCAGAATTTTAGTTACAAGAGCAATGACTTCCTCGATGACCTGAAATGAAACCCCATCCACTTTAACCCTCCCATCCTTCCATGAATCAACCAAAATGTTAGTGATCGCAAGGTCAAAGCCATGAATTTTAGTAATATAGTTGGCTATACCACCCTTCTCTATCTTATCCCAGACTTTAGTCCTTTGCCTCCATTTTTCTGCTTCACCAATAGGTTCCTTCCTACTTCTTTCCCCCACTATTTCTGATTCTTCCACACTAACTATTCTCATAAACTCCAACCTCTGATACCCTTCTCTAACCTCTGAAAACCTTGATGGCCACCTCTCTAATAGTCACCGAAATGACTTTCTTTTCCCCAAAAATAGTAAAGAAAGAGAAAAAAATTGACCCAAGAAATGTGTTGATTTGACACTGATAACCTCATCTAACTGTGTTTTCGATAAACGCCATAATCATAATTACTCAAACCCCAACTCTTATTAAATACCATTATAACAATTAGATATCCATCGTACCTCCCTAAATTTTGTCCATCTCAATAAGGCTTATTGATTCTTCTAGGATATTTCTACCAGAATTCCAAATCATCTCCCTATCTTTCCTAACTGCTTCATTAGCAAACCAATTTGCCATGGAAGTTGCCTCCCTAAATTCATGGGTGACATGGACATTTTCAAATTTACCAAGAAAGGAGCGGGTCTCTTCAATAATATTATATATGGACCAAGATGGTTGGGTGACCCCTTTAATACACCTTATGATGTTATCTGAATCCCCCTCCAACCATAATTTTTTAACTCCCATGTCCAAAGCTAACTTCATCCTGTGCCATGCAACACTAATTTTGCATAATGGTTTGTCTGATAACTCAAAGGATGGGAAAAAGCCACCACCCCTACACCATAGCTATTTCTAATGATACCTCCACAACCCGAAGGTCCGGGGCTTCCTTTCGCCGCACCATCAAAATTTTCTTTATGCCATCCCTCAGGAGGGAGCAGCCATTTCACCTCCTATCTTTTAGTCCTTTTGTCCTTATCTTTCTCCTTCTTATTACCACCATTTTCAATATCTCCCCCCTTTCTAACTTGGTAATTTTCCTTCATGATTCTATAAATATTTTTCATGAAAACAAAAGCAGGTTCCTCTCTACCTCTAAAGATTCTATTCTTTCTTTCCTTCCAAACTCCCCAACAGAAATGAGGCAAAGACCAGGTACTTAAATCCTACAAATCGTACCTTTAAACATACTATTCCATTGATAAAAGAATCTAGTACATTACCTGGCTTGCACCGACTTACCCCAAGATTCTTGGTTAAGCTATCCCAAACCTCCCTTGAGTAAAGACAATGGATAAACATATGATTAGCTGATTCCATTTGATTTTTACACAATGTGCATCTATTAGGCATATAATGTCATCTTTTGATTAAATTATCCTGGGTAAGAATTTTGTCTTGTAAAGCCAACCAAATATATATATATCTTTTTGGTTAGACTAGGTACCTAGGCTTTAGCCCAAGTGGGCTTCTCATTCAAGCTCCAAAGAGAGTTATATCCTGATGCCACCGAGTAACAGCCATTTGGGTTATCTCCCCATATTAACTCATCCCTCTTGTTATTAAGAATCATAGAGTTCATCATTATCATAACTGGCTTGAGGTCATCTGAAATGAGAGACAGGTCTCTCCAACCCTAGTTAGTTTTATAATCACTAACTTTCAAACCAAATTGCCTAATACAAATATTTGACCAATTTTCAAAGATAGGATTATTTATAAGGGGGCCTTGAATCAACCAATTATCATGCTAGAATAGAATGTCCTCACCATTACCCACTTTCCATTTAATCTTAGCTTTGGCCAAGTCCCTTGCCTTAAGGATTCCATTCCAAATGACAGACCCATTTGGGATGTCTTCATTATTGAGCAAGAACTGAATAGTAGGTCTTCTGACATACTTATTAACAAAAATATCTCTCCATCCCCCTGTACTATTAAAGATGCACAAAATCTATTTAGCTAGAAGAACCTTATTAAGAAGCTTTAATTTCTTGATTCCCAAGCCCCCATAGTACTTTGGAAGACAGACATTATCCCAAGCCACAAGGGGATATCTCTTCTGACCCTCAAGACCAAACCAAAGAAAATCTCTCTGAATCTTTTCCATTTTGTAAAAAAACTTAACTAGTATCTTGAATAGACTCAGGGCATACATCGAGAGATTCTGAAGAGTGGCTTTAACCAAAAGACATTTTCCTGCTTGACTAAGAGAAGCCCCTGTGAGGAGCCAAGTTTCTGAATATTTCTTTGATGTTTGTCTCAGTGATGGCCATTAAAAAATTTCTTTCACAGCTCCGCCAAGTATCTCTTTTTTTGCCAAAATGGAAAACTTGGGTGATCAAAGTCTTGATTCAAATCAGGATCACCTTGATGAATGGATAGAAAAAAAATGGGAGAGGAAAACTTCTTTAGGTGAAGAGCTTGAAAATAGGGTGAGAGCTCTAAGCAATGGATCTCCTATTGTCAAAATTCTTGAAAAGAGAATTAGATTTTTTTTTTTTTAAAGATAAAAGGTGTCTTTTAGAAGTTGATGATCCTTTACTTAGCGGGCCATTCTGTGGGTCAATGAATCAATTTAAATTTAAGTCGCCTTGGATGCTTCATTCAGAGGAATACTTGAAAGAGAAAAAAGAGAAACTGTCAGAATCTAAGAACCAGGATTCTACCACTAAGAACCATGATTCCACCGGCTTCTTGTTGAACCTTTCAAGAATCCCATACAAGAAATAATCAGGAGGCTTAGTATCCATAAGAATACCAAGATAAGTATAAGGGAGCTTTACCAAGATAAGTATAAGGGAGCTTTACCAAGATAAGTATAAGGGAGCTTTCCCACTCCACACCCAATAATCCCTACTATTTTCCTTTGTCTATCCTCTGGGATGCTAATGAAGAAAAAAAAGCTTTTCTCAAAATTAATAAGCTATCTTGATCCTCTGATATACATATCTAGATTATCCTTCATTACTTTTTCCTCCTTAATTGAAGCCTCCCCTCCCATAATAGTATCATCCACGAATTGTTGATGAGAAAAAGAAGCACTCCTCGAAGACGATTTTATCCCTTTAAGTCTCCCTTGCTTTTTCCTCTCAATCAACCTTCCAATAAATTTAGCCATGATAATTAACAAAATAGGAGAGATAGGATCCCCCTATCTTAACCCTCTCGATGGTTTGAAAAAAATCTAAGGGAGTTCCATTTACCAAGATTGCAAGAGAAGAAGTAGAAATAAGCTAAGATATAAGCTTGCAAACTTTCTAATCAAAGCCAAAAGCCTGAAGCACCAAACCAAGGAAAGTCCAGTCCACCCTATAATAGGCTTTAGAAAGATCCAGCTTAAGAAGTATACCTTCTCTTTTACCTACTTCCATGGAATGAATCACTTCATGAACCATCATGATAGAATCCAATATCTATCTTCTAGGGACAAAACCCATTTGCTGTTGTGATATAATTAAAGGGAGAATTTTAAGAATCCTAGAAGTTAACACCTCTAAGATAATCTTGTAGAAAGAGTTACAAAGACTAATAGGTCTAACTGTATTGAAAGAATTATCCCTAGGGACTTTAGGGATGAGAATCAAGAAAGTAGAATTGATCTCCTTCAGAATACTTCTTGCTCCAAAAAATTCCTGAGAAACCTTTACCACATCTTCCATAACCACCTCCCAATAAGTTTAGAAAAATAAAGTTGGAAAACCATCCAGTCTCGGGGATTTGTCTACAGGAAAAGAAAACAAAGCATCTTTAACTTCCTGCACTTTTGGGATTTCCCTCAACATATTGTTATGATGGGTTGAATAATCTATGGAAGACAAGAGAAAATTTCATTCTAGTACACCTTCAATAACAACGGATCCCAAGATAGAAGAGAAGAGAAATAAGAAATAGCCTTAGCAGAAATATCATTCTTTCTTGTCAAAAGATCTTACCCCTTTTTAAAAACTGATATTCTTTTATTTTCTCTATGCTTAAGAGTGGTTATATGAAAAAACCTAGTGTTTTGATCTCCCTCTTTAAGCCAACTGATTCTTGATCTTTGCTTCCAGAACTTCTCTTCTTTGCTTATAATATTGTGCAAGTCAATCAAAATAGACATTTCAATGTTCTTATTCAAATCATTATACTCATCCTATTGAATAGTGTCTTGAATAGAAGTGAGCTTGACAGACAGATCCTCTTTGTTCTAAAAAATATGGCCAAAATTAGTCTTATTCCAGACTTTAATCATCTTTTTCACATTACTCAAATTCTTACCAACTCTAAACATAGTTGTTCCTTCCACTTCCATACCCCACCAATAGCATATCTTATTCAATAAATCAAGATGGGAAGTCCACATCTTTTCAAACCAAAAAGGGAAGTTCCTCTTAGGTTAAGGAGAGACAACTGAAAGGGATATAGGGGAGTGATCCAACCCAACTCTTGGGAGTAGAGACAATTTACAAGAGAAAGAATTCAACTAGTCTAGAGAAATAAAATCTCTATCCAACCATACCTAAATAAAATCACTTCCAATTCTTTTGGCAGACCAAGTGTAAGTTCCACCCAAAAGATCCACATCCAACAAAGCCAAACTATTAATAAAATTGGAGAGATCCATCTTACTTTGCCAACCCAGGGTAAAACCTCCCAATTTCTCCTCATCCATTAGAGGAGTATTCAAGTCCTCCATAATAATACCATTATTTAAATTATTGGTTTGAACCATATTACAAATCTTAGTCCAATAATTCTCCCTTTCCCTTTTAGAATTAGGGACATAGACATTCAAAAGGAACCAATTATCATTGGAATGCAAATGAAACACTTTACAAAAGATAATATTACCATTATTATACAATGAAGTGAATGTAAACTATTTATTATTAAAGAGATTAAGCAAACCTCCCCACGCATCTTTAGAGTCTGCTACCTCACCAACCATATTATTGTTAAAGGACATCTTACCCAAAATCTCCTTCATTTTTGTCTATTGAATCATCAAAATATCAGGTCTCTAATCTCTAATCATATTCCTAAGAATTTTCTGCATATGGACCCCATTAAGGCCCCTTATATTCCAATAAATTATCTTCATTTCAAATTATAAGTACATTCCAAAATAGTTCTTTGGCTCCCATCTGCAAAACCCCTTTTGGCCTCATCCTGAATGACTTCAGTGATAGGCCTCCTTCCTACTGACCTTGACCTCCCTCCCACATTCGATCTTCCATGACTTCTGGTCTATGCTCGAGAAGTTGGGGAGGACTCCTAGCTATATTTCTTTTTTGGCCTTCCTTTATTTTCCTTTAAATAGTCATCAACCCTTCCCATCTTAACTGGAGATAAGGAATTGTCCATCTCAAATCTCTCTTCTAGATTACATGAAACAAAATGGTCCTTCTTGGAAGAAGAAGGAACTCCCAATACTTCCTCTTGATTATCCCTCTCCAATTCTCCTTCATTACTCAACACTTGCTTCCCCTTTCTCTTCAATAGAGTATCTTTCTCTTTCATATTCTCCTTCATCTCCACTCGAGATGAAGCCAAAATAGCCACATTAGTTGAGGACTCCTTGACTTCTAGGAAACCAAGGTTCTTGACTAGATTTTCCACCTCACTTAACTTAGATCTAGACAAAACCATATCCTCTATCTTGTCTAATCCTATGATAAGGTCTTCCACTATTTTGACTGGATCATCAACCTTAATAATCTTTGGTCTAGACAAGACCTTTTCCACTATCTTGTCTACCTTTGGTTCATTCTGGACTCATTTATTCTCTCCTATGATAGGAGCCACCGAGCCCTCCCCTGAAATCTCTCGGGTCTTCTGGCCTTCCTTTTTTTCCTTTCTTTTCTAGATCTTTGTCTCCTTTCCAGGTTTAGAAAAAATTGGAATCCTTTTCTTTTCAACTTTAGCCTTAGGACATTGATTTGGCTTATGCCCAAATTTTGGGCAGTGAAAACAAGCAAAAGGAACACTTTCATAATCCAATTTATGAATATGTATTCCAAGTTTTGAGTGAAAGCACACAACTTTTGGCATATCAACCCCTTCCCTCACTCTAATACATATCCTAGCATACGTTAGTCTCCTACTAGAAGCCATTATTGGGTCTATAGATAGAAGGTCACCAAAGGAATTTGCCACCCCCACGAAGACATCCTCATTCCAGAACTCTAGGGGCATCTCTAGAAGTCTTACCCAAATAGGTGCTTGCACAAAAAGTGAGTCATTCAAATCTAGCTTCGAAGACCACTTCTGGAGCACCAAGGTTGAGCAGCATATGCTCCAAGGCCCTTCACACAGGATGTTTGACAAGTCCTCAATGCAAGAGAAATCAAAATACAGGAAGCCTTTCACCATTGCCATTACATTGACCTATCCTTTAAGGTTCCATTTCTTCTAAGTGAAAGATCTTACAATATCTATGTTCGGCCTTGGCCCAATAAACTTTCCCACCAGGGTTGAAGCCATTGAAGCAATGTTATGATCTATCAACTCGTCTGAAATAGCAATCACACAAGAACCCTTTTCCAAGCTAGATAGTATTTTAACCAAAGGAAAGGAAGACTTACTAGTAAGTTTAACTCCAAAAAGAGAAGACCATTTTATCAAGAGTACCCCAGACTGACCCACCTTGGGTCGCAAAAAATGCTTGTCTAGACCTCTGCTCTTGTCACATGGGTCCCCATCTTCGTTCTCTGTCGCATCTCCAATTTCTACTATCCCCTGACACTCTATAAACCCCTCCTACATTCTAGGCTTTTGATTCCCTCCTCCCTAAGGAATCCCACCCAGGACAGATTTCAAATTTTGAAAAGGTGCACTTCCCCTTCTGCTTTCCTGTCCACTCCTACTCGCAATTGGGTCCCACTTAAAATTTTATTAACCCTTGGTTTTAATTTTTGTAAATCTGATATTTAAAATTTGAGTAGAGTAATTAATATGTTTACTTCTATATAGATAATTAAATTTTGCAATGGAGAATGGTATAGTTATGACAATATATTTTAGTTGGCTAAAAATAATTGAAATATTATTGATAATCCAAACAAGTACAATAAGATTATTTAATTTATTGGAATGTTTAAAAATGCTACAATTTTTATTGTGATTGAATCATTATTAAAAAAAATTAAGAACACTAATTCTATAAAATAAAAAATGAAATATTATGAAAAATACAAATAAGTGGAATGGTTAAAAATTAGTACAATTTTTATTGTGATTCTATTATAAAAATATTATAATAATAATAACATTTTAAGTTTTATATAATTTTAATACAAATAGATGAACTTGTTGGAATATATATGGGGAACAAGATACTATGAGGGGGGGGGCGATTCATGATCTTAAACTTTTGACTTCAAAATAAATTTCATTAAATCATACCTAGTTCATCATTAAAACTATTTCCATTCTAGGGTCCCCTATTGTCATTCTAGGCGCAGCATACCCTGAGGGTTGTGTTGTAGCGTATACTATAGTGGATGGAGAATTTTTCCAAACAGTGGACCCTATAGAGAACTAGCCTATCCCTTTCTTCATTATAATGCTGAAACATAAAATAAGTTCATCACATCCATAACAGTTCAACACATAATACACTGATTTGGTTACCTAGAAATGCTTCAAGATGAAGGTAAAATTGGGGTGGGGATGAAACCCACAAATCTTCATTATTGCAACAACAAAATTACATGTTAAGGTTACAATTTTTGACCATAAGATATGATCTACTTGGTGAAAGGTTTGTCTTATTAAAGACTTGAAACATTATTAGTTCTTGCCTTGTTAAAGGGCTTGACACTTACAATAAAGTAAGGACTTTGTTAAGAGATTTACATAGGCCTGTTAGGACCACTTTGTTAAGATATTTTCCCTATCCCAATTTAAAAATAACTAATTCAATCCTTGACCCTCAGTATGCTCTACAAGATGATCTTGGGTCTCCTCTTTCCTCTATCTCTAATTTGATTCTCCTAATCTGATAAATATGTTCAATCCTTCACTACTTTGATTGCTCTCTCTATTGGAATTATCTCTTTAACTCCTTCACATTGTGTATCTTTTTCACATTTCATCCTTTCATTTTCCTCTCACTGATTGTAGGGTTAGAATCCTCCTTAAATAGACTTCATGTGAAGCTTATAGATCTTGATCAGTGGTTTAAACTTCATCATTTTTTGTCATTTATATCCCTTTTTCTGATTGGTTGAATTTTTTTTCTAGGGATCATTACCTTCTATTAATGATGCATAATCAGAATTTGATTTGGCTCTACAAATATTGAATCTCATAGAAATGTCGGGCAAAATGATTCATATATTTTTGTGTCATTACAAACTTACATATTGAAAAAATGCATTTCTCGACACTTGAGTGCTCTGATGCTTGGTCATGTATCATGTTGCTCAACTTCTATAAGTCTATGTTCTTAGCACTTGAAAACTTCTCAATATACTCAATCTTCATTATATTACTTGAATCATACTATATTCCTTGACTCACATATCTCTTTGGTCTCTATTGAATGCTCAAAAATCGTTGTTCTACTTGGTCTAAGTGTTACTTGCTCAGCCTTTACTAGATAACTTGGTTGCAGTGATGACCTTGTAATCTTGCCTATTAAATGACTTGCAAATGACTAAGTGTTTGGTCACTAATTGACAATGTAGGCTTAGATATCAACAATCTCCCCCTTTGACATTAGTGGCAAAAACACTTTATCATGAGAATTTGTTTTTTTAAATGTATTCTCCCTTGACACCAAAATTTGATTCTATGATTGATACCTTCTCCTTCATAACTCTAACTCTGACTCTAACTACCCCTTTCTTATTACTTCTTCCTTCTTATCAATTATCCCCCTTTTAATTGTCACTATTGGTAGCTGAGGTTGTTGGGTGAGTTGGGACTACTCAAAAAAAATTGATGACTTGCCACAATATTGGTATAGCCTATGTTCCATCTTTCTTGTACCTTTTCCAAAATTTGAAACTAAATCTCTAGCTTGACAACTAGGTCAATGGATCTTGCAATATGTGCAAAATTTGTCTCTCTTCATTATTTCTCTGGCAACATAAATAACCTTCTGAATTACATCTATTTATGGCAATAATTGAAGTTGAATTAGTGCCAAGTTATTTTGTATTTTTGCATCTTTAGATATGTTCTTAGCTAACCTTGTTTGACTAAATGTAAGTTCACTGAATGAAAATGAAGTTGAACTTGTGTTCTTTATCAATGAGTGAACATTAATTTTCATGCTTACATGTAATAACTCTAATGATCATTTAGTATCTGTTGTAAAGAAATCTATATCACACAATTTTAAGTATAAAGAATTCATTTTTTTCAAAACTATTTTCAATTGTCTAATAGTTATAGAAAGCTCAACTTGGCATTGTACAAGTTCATGTGAGACTTTCTACAATACTTTATGCTCCATTCTCCTTTAAAATCATTGTAACAACTTCTCATTTGTTTCTATATCATTTTTCTGAACTCTATCTACTATATATACTAGTTGATCCAAAATTGTATGCTAATGATTTACATCTGTAATACCAAAAACATCTATAAAAATGTCTCTAACAGTATGCAATACCTATCTTCTCTTCTATTCTCTCTTTAGTTGTTCTTGTTTGACTCAACAAGATTTGTAGTTCATGCATTTTCTCTAAAGTAAGATTATTCAAATCATATGTAGGTAATGTAATTAATTCATTAAGGTCTACTAACTCATCATAATCCTCTTCTACATGAGTCATAGCCTGAGATCTTGAGGGTGTATCACTCTACAGTGATAGCTTTAATTTCTTCCCTTTCTTACTTGATCTCTCCTTTGGTTGTAGCATTTGTGTAGATATCACCTATTGTACAGGTGTTACTAGTGTAGGTTCTGCAACCTTTGCACTCAACATTTGAATGAGAGCTTGAGTAGCCACTTTCTCTTTCTGTGTAATTTCTTCATCTACCAACTTTGTGCTTGAATCTCTCTTAGAATTTATTTCTTTTTTTCAAAATTTGCATACAAGTAATTGGTGTCGAATATACAATCAATTCCTTACCAAGTTTCCCAATACTTGTAGCCTCTATAACTTTTGTGACTATAGCATAATCAATCTTCTTAACTTCAAGCTTTGGATATTCAACTACCTGTAATAGAATTGGATTTCTACAGAGTTTGTTTGATTCCTTCATAAATCCTTGGCTTTCCTCTTAGTGAGTACATTTGGATCAATTAGAGGGATGTCAATATCATCTTCAATTGTGGTAGTATCCTTAAATTCAATTACACTAACAAGTTCTTCATTTTATGCTGCTAGCTTGGCTACTCCATGCTCGTCTTCATCTTCAATTTATGTAGCATCTTGTTCTTCCCTCACCTCTATATTTGGAGTAAGTACTTCAAATACTTCTTTCTAGAATTTAATACTGGCTTCCTCAACTTCAAGAACTTTATTCTTTAAAAATTTGTATGCCACATCCCTTGGCATGCTTCTTAATAGAATATTTAAGGACTATAGACACATGTGCCTTTCCCAAATCTAGCATGACATGTGCCAATGTTGCTTCTCTTATTTTCTTCTATGTGGTCAATGTCCATTTAAATTTGGCATCCACTTTGCTAAACAATTCTACAAGAAATTAAGTTCCTAATTTCATGTTTGTAAGCTTAAACTTGATTAAAATATCAATATCTTGATCTACATTGCTCAAAGAATAATACTATAAGTCCTTAAGGCCAAAATACTTTTTGATTCTATCAATTTTTCACATACCTGATCCATAGTCATTAGGGGGAGTCTCTTTACAACTTTTAGTTTGTATTGGAAAAATAGAATAGCAAAAACAAAATAGAGAAAGAAATAACTTCCAACTTAATTTTATTTTATTGAATAGTAGATGCTAATTTATACAATTGGAAAAATAAAACAATAGTAAAAAAGAAGAGAAGAAAGAACTTTTAGCTTGTTATTCTATTGAATACTAGATGCAAATTTATACAATAGTTGACCCAACAAAATTTCTAAATGACTGCTAATTAGATTGACAACAAACTACTTCATGATTGACAACACACATAAACTTGACAGCTAACTAAAACTTATGGACACCTAACTCAAACACATTGACAATAAGAACTTGATTCAAACTAAATTTTGTTGACTCATACCTAAACTAAACTTGTGTTGCCAATAGCTCAACAAGGTTTTCCACATGTGCAACATTATTATTGACTATTGTTGGAACATTAACTCCAACACCCCCACTTAATGTGACAACTAAAAGAAACATTATTAGAAATTATACTTTGAAAATATGTCATAGAGGAGTAAGACTTTCTCATAGTTGCACAACTATCATCTAGCTTCGAAACACCATTGGGCACACCATCTCCGCATCAAATGTCTCATAAAAATGCCAAGCTTCTAAAAATCTCATATATCCCCAAACTATTGGACATGCCATCTCCACATGGAATGCCTTGTAACCCTCATAAAGATATATCTTCTCCATCCTATAGCAACTTAAACTATTCAAGCATCCATCTAGACTCTACCACATTTTTCCAATATGGTATCAAAGATATCTTCCTATTAAGTTTTTTTTGTTGACAACACAACATAAACTTGAGACTTATGAACACCTAACTCAACACATCTATAACAAGAATTGATTCAAACTAAAACCCTTTGACTCAATCTTAAACTAAACTTGTGTTGCTAGCAACTCAACAAGGCTTGCTACATGTGCAACAATTATTATTGACTATTGTTAGAACACTAACTCCAATAGTTTGTTGGTTTCATCAGACTATGTCCTTTCTTCATCTTCCTCCTCCTCCTCTTGTGTAACTAGCAGCTTCCTCTTTGGTTTTACTTTCTCATATGTCTTCTTTCTCTTCTTTGATGAGCTTCCTAGTAGTAGCTCAGTAGTAGGTTTTGTTGAGCTCCTTCTTGTAATAATAACCTTTCCCTTTGGCCTTGATGGTGTTCCCATTTCTTCCATATCTTTTTGAAGGTCTTCCTTTACCTTAGGTGCAATTATTACAACCTTCCTTTGTTTTTGGGTCTTCAACTTTACAACTACAAGCTCTTTTTCTTTTCCTTCATCAACCTCTAAGGGTTGACCTAACCCTTCTCCTTGTTCCATTTTAATTGCCTTAGCAACTTTTCTTTTTGTTTTCTTACCTCCCTTAGGTGTACTAGCTTCGACAGTTACCTTGGAAATAACTGTTTAATATGTGCCAAACTACTCAACACTAGCATCTATGTCTTCTGTTAATAGTGCAATGATTGTTTTTGATGTGTCATCAACATTTTCCACATAGGGCATAGGCCTCAACCATGCTACCCTCAATGTTACTGCTTGTGCATACACAAAATTTGTTTCCATAATGAAACATATTTTATCATAATATTTATCTACAACTAATTTTGGAATCCTCATCATGTTGTTTGTTTTAGTTTTGAATTCTTCAAAATAGTTATCAATGACTACTTGAAAATTATCTCCCAACCTCTTTATTAGGTCATTCATTTGATCTAGATCAATCTTGTTTTTGTCCCATGCTACCTTTCCAATAGTAGAAAAATAGTTCTATACATAAAAAAATATACAAACTAATAGGGAACCAAACTTACAAGATGTGTTCTTAGATTTTCTTACTACTTCCAAGTTCTCTGTAAGTTGTTATGACTACATCGCAAAAAGATCACATGCATGAACTTTCTTCACAATTTTGTATCCCAAATCAACTACAATGCATGACATTATGTTCAATCTGCTAGATTGATAAAACTTGTGGGTGATCATATGAATAGAGAACTCAATTAGTGGATTCTCAATGTTGTCTATTGACATTCCATGACCATTTCCCTTCGCCTTGGTTAGGTTTTCAATTTCATTTTGTGTGCCACTCCTTATGCTCTTAGGTCAATCCAATGTAGGATACCTAGTTACTCTTTGAATGATTTCCTTTTTTATCTTGATTGGCCAGACTTCTAGCCATATGTTCATGTCATGAACACAGCTTTAAAAAAATTATCCATTCATTTTTTAAAAAATAATTAGCAAAATCTAGGGCATGAGTCAACCCTTAGTTTGCAATGATTTTGAATTCATCTTTCAGAATTCCTATCTACACATAACTTGTCATAAGCTATCCTTATTTCAAAATCTCCAATTTCTCCAATCTTACATTGATAACATGATTTGATGTCTTGCACAATCAAGACTCTAGGTGGAATATTTCTCATTGCATCTCCAATTATGCAAATATATCTTTTCATCACATTAATGCTATGAACTGATGTAAATTATAGATTTTAAGTATACAGTTCCTACATACCTCTTTCTTTTAGTGATATGTGGTGTGATCACCATATCTGTCAGATTGGGTGATCAAAGTGTCTTCTACTTTACTGCTTCTAGCTCTTACTACCTCTATCCATGTCTTCTTCTTTTTTGGTTTGTCATTTTCATTTCTTGGTGCTGGTGCAGGTGTCTTGGCTTTGTAGTTCTTACTAATGTGTCCCACTTTAAGAAAACTAAAATATATTATCTCACCATTTAGCCATTTCTTGTAATTTTCTCTAAAATGTGTCTTGATGAAATTCTCTAGAATGTGTCTATATTCTCCACAATAGTGACAATTATACCATGTGTTATAATCCCAGTCATAGAAATTTCTTTTCCTTGTTCCATGAGTTTATTTTTCAGGTGACTAGTGTGATTTCTTCTTAAGTATGCACTCATAAGCCTTATGTCCATACTTTTGACAATTGTAGCAGTGACCTTGGAATCTAGATACCTTTCTAGTTGAATCTATGTTTTATGTTCTACAATCATGAGCTTGATGTCCTACTTTTTTGCATTTAGAAAAATTACCACTTGGCTTAGGTTTAGTATTTTTCTTACCATTTTTTCTCTAGAAAATGTTTTTTGTATGTCCAATATTTCTATAGTAATGAGATGTAGGTTTTCCTTTTGATTTTCATTCCTTTATTCTCCACTTTTGGATGATTTTCCTTGTTTAGTATTTGAAAATTACTTGTATCCAAGTCCTAATGTGTCTATTGTTCTTGGTGACTTCATCATGTCTTCAAAATGTTTGATTGCTTCATTTGGTTTCTTCATTGTTTCCATGAGTTCCTTTTCATGCCTTAACTCATTCGTCAATTTCTCATTTTGTAACTTTAGATTTGTGATCTCTAAATCTTTTGTGTCTACTTCCTGATTTGTAATTACTATTTGATTTATAATGTCAAGTTGAGTGTTTGTAATCTTCTGAACTTCAAATTATGTTTCTTCGAGTCTGCTACCTATCATCATTTTGTCTTCTTCAATTACAAGCTTATTTTTTATTTCTTTCTTTTTTTGTGCAATGGCTTCATTTAGTGTGACAGATTGAATTTCTTATTTTTTCTATAGATCTTTTGTATCAACTTATGTGTATTGAGTGGCATAAAGTTGTATAACCATCCATCTTCTCCTTTTGAGGGATTTTCTCAACTCTTCTTTAGTTGTCTCTAATTGTTGCAACTCGATCTGGATTTCAATTTTCTGATTCTCAATGATCTTTCCCATATTGTATACTTCCATCTCCATGATCTTATCCTCTCAATCTATTAAACTTCATAACAAGAGAACTCATCTCTGATACTAATTGTTAGAATATATGGGGAACAAGATACTAAGAGCGGGGGTGAATTAGGATCTTAAACTTTTTACTTCAAAATGAATTTGATTAAATCATACCTAATTCATCATTAAAACTGTAATGTTGAAACATAAAATAAGTTCATCATTTCCATAATAGTTCAATACATAACATAGTGATTTGGTTACCCATAAACACTTCAAGATGAAGGTTAAACTGGGGTGGGGATGGAACACAAAAATCTTCACTATTGCAACAATAAACCTATTAAGGTTACAATGTTTGACCATAATATATGATATACCTCATGAAAGATATGTCTTGTTAAAGAATTGAAAGACTATTAGGTCTTGCCTTGTTAGAGGGCTTAATACTTACACTAAAGTAAGGACTATGTTGGGAGATTTACTTAGGATTGTTAGGACCACTCTATTAAGAGATTTTCCCTTTCTCAATTATGAAATAATTGATTCAGTAACTGACCCTTGGTATGGTCTACAAGTTGATCTCAAGTCTCCTCTTTTTTCTATCTCTGATTTGATTCTCCTAATCTGATAAATATATTCAATCCTTCATTGCTTTGATTGCTCTATCTACTGGATCTATCTCTTTGACTCCTTCACATATGTGTATCCTTTCCACATTTCATTCTTTCATTTCCCTCTCGCCAATTCTAGGCTTAGAATCCTCCTTAAATATACTTCGTGTGAAGCTTTGAGATCTTGATTAATGGTTTAAATTTCATCATATATTGTCATTTATATCCCTTTTTCTAATTAGTTCAATTATTTTCCTAGGGATCATTACCTTCTACTAATGATTTGTAATTAAAATCTAATCTATCTCTACAGATATTAAATCTCATAGAAATATTGGCCAAAATGATTCACACATGTGTTTGTGCCATTACAAACTCACATATCAAAATTGCATTGCTCAACACTTGAGTGCTCTGATGCTCAGTCATGTATGTTGTTGCTCAACTTCTATAAGTCTATCTCCTCAGCACTTGATAACTTCTCAATATTCTTGTTCATCATTATACTACTTGGTTCATACTATATTCCTCAGCTCACATATCTACTCAGTCTCTACTAAATGCTCAGCAATCATTGTTCTACTTGGTCTAAGTGTTACTTGCTCGGCCTTTACTAGATAACTTAGTCACAGTGATGACCTTGTAATCTTTCCTAGTAAATTACTTGCAAATGACTAAGTGTCTGGTCACTAATTGGCAACATAGGCTTAGAGATCAATAGAACTTTGTTAAAAAAATTTAAAAATAATAGAAATAGACGAACTCTGTTTAAAGAGTAATTTAAAATTTTGATTAGATTAAATATGGTTGTTTAAATTTTTTTTTAAATTGACCAAGTTAAGTAATTTACTAAGTTTTTTAGAAAAATTTCATCACCTCAGAAAAATTAACACATAATACATGCAAATCTAGGAAAAATATTGGATGTTGCAAGAAAAGCGCTCCTATAACACAAAATTGTGTGAGTTAGTCAAATTTCAAAAAAAAAAAAATTAAAAATTAAAAGATATAAAGGATAATTTATAAGAACTAAGATCATTTTCAAATTTAAAAAAATCAAGCATTTTCATTGGGTCAAATTAATTTAGTAGTGTTAGTGAACAAGTTTGTCTTCTAAGAAAGCACTTACAAACTGACCCTAAAATGCCCAAACAAGAAGACTCGGTCTGAACTAATAGTTGGGTCACTTCACTATTGGAATGCACAAGAGCCCTCTAAATTATTTGAGTATAGCTCTCTGTACAAGATTTGCAATGAATTTTGCTAAACTACAAACTATGGTGCTTTTAACCTGAAAGCAAGAAAGGTTAATTGACATCTACTCATAGTTATGTCATAGATGTTGGCATTAAACTAATAAACTAGATAAAAGAGAGAAAAGAAAAGAATGCACAAACTCAATCCTTCTAACTTCTCCATTGCAAGAAAAAGATGATTGCATTAAATAAATCACTTCCAGGAGCACTTTCACATGGAAGTTCAAAGATTTACATGATAATTCTAATTGTGAATAGAAGTGTATTAACAATTAGAAAGACTCAAAGTTCTGTCCAATCCAAAGAAGAATGCATAAACACACAGTTTTAGAAAAAATTCTCCTTTATTCCTTCAATACTCAATTGTAACTACAAAGAATAAAACTGACTAAACACAAGTTCCTACAAAATAAAGACATTTCACACTCTCCCTTTTCTTTACAATGGAGTTCAAAAAATCATTCCCCTGTAACTCCATTATTCCTAGCCAAAATTCCCCTCTCACAAAAATTTTGCTGAAAAACTCCAACCCAAACCCTCCTTTCTTGAAGATCATTTCTTAAATAATTATTTTCCCTATTTGATTTCTTATAACCGATTCTAAAGACCAACTAAATATATAGTCAAATCTATTTTTCTAGCAATTTCTATTTTTCCCTTGGACATTATGTGAAAGCTTCTTTTCTCTTATGTCATATGTTGACAAGTGGACTTGGTAGTTGTTTCCTCCTTATAGGTTAAAGATTAAATATTTAACCAGGTCCTAAACTTTCCATAATGTGCTATCTTGGTATTATCAAAGTCAAAGACTAATTTCAAAATGACAAATCACATTGGATTGGATAGATGTCAAATTCTATATTCCACATGGTCCATGCTTATCCAACTCTTCATTCATTATATGTGTGTGTCAATAGGTTCTGAGAAATGAGAAAATTTTGCATCATGTTTGAGCTCTACTATTTCTTTTTCTTGCACTCAAAGGCATGGCCCATGGATTCTCTCTCAAATTGACCGATTTCTCAACACAAAGACTTGAACTCCCATAGTGTTCATGCATACCCACACTATCCTTTGGGGTTGGGAGCCAATATTATCATCAAATGAGGAAGTTTCTCTATATTCCCATATTTGCATACTCTATGTTGGTGTCGCCATCAACAATAATGATTCTTTTAGTATATTTGTGTAGTACATAATTTGGGGTTTTGTATCTGCCCAATGCCAAATCTGACTTTAATTCAAATGGTTTCATTGCATTCTTATTTGGATATTAATTGTGGATGGTCTACATCAAGAAATCTTGATCACCATATTGATGGATCTTCTAAATTAGTGTCACATATCTCTTGAAGTGTTTCTGGGTAACCAAATTAGTGTGTTATGTGTTGAATGATTATGGATGTGATGAACTTATTTTATGTTTCAACATTATAGTTTTAATGATAAATTAGGTATGATTTGATAAAATTCATTTTGAAGTCAAAATCTTAAGATCCTAATTCACCCCCCTCTCAATATCTTGTTCCCCATATATATTCTAACAATTAGTACTAGAGCTGAGTTTTCTTGTCAGGAAGTTTAACAGCTTGAGAGCACAAGATCTTGAAATAAAGGAATACAAAAATGGGAAAAATCATTGAGAAACAGATGATTTAAATCTAGATCATTCTGATGTAACTTGAAGGAGCAAAAGACAATTTAAGGAAATACTAAAAGAAAAGGGAAGATTTTTCCATTCAATAAAATGACACACTATACAAGGAAGTTGATGTCAGAGGATTCCTTAATAGTGGAAATATTGATGACATTGTGAACAAAGAAGTCAAAGAACTTGAAAGAGAACATGAAATTCAATCAGTAAGACTATGTGGAGTGACTAAACAAAAGAAGAAATATGAAGAAGATAAAATCATGACTAAAGAATACAAAAGACAAATTACTACTAGACTTTAGGAAATATCATTTGATATGCAAAAGCTTACAAACAATCAATTGGACATAATGAACCAGTTGTTACATGCAAATCATGAGTTGAATAGAAAGGGCATGGAGATTAAAAAACTAAGGTTATAGAGTGACCAGCTAAGGCATGAGTTGTGATTCAATAAAGAACTTCTAGAAAGAATGAACCAACCAAGTGAAGCTATTAGATACTTTGAAGAACTAATGATATCACCAAGGTCATCCAGTGATACTTTTTGTCTAGAACATGTCAAGAACTCTTCATCTATTGAAGAAGGAGAATCATTAAAGAGTGGTGAGCAAAGAAATGTAAAATCCAAAGACAAACCTATTTGTCATCATTGTGATAAATTTGGACACGCTACTAGCATATGAAAAAGAAAAAAATGGTATTCAAAACCCTAAATCTAAGTTTACTCGTAACAATTTTATTTGCAAGAATCAAGGACACCAAGAACATGAATGCAAATCAAGGAAATGTGATGCACCTAGTACACCTAGATTTGAAGGACACTGTTATAATGTCAAAAATATGGATATAGATCTCATGAATGTATATCTAAGGGAAAATATAATTGGGCATATGAAAAGAAAATACATACACCTAAGCAAGGTAACTCTTACAATTGGTATTAAAACACATGGTATAATTGTCATTATTATTAATCTTAGATTGTTTTTGACATATGAGTGACAATAAACTTAAGTTATTTACTAGATAAAACCTAGTTCATCTTGAGCATAAGTTGTCAAATAGTGTATGTCGAGTGAGTTATTTAGTATGTGACAAGTAGTAAGTGTCAATTCACTCAAGTGTCGAGTAGACGGTTGATGTCGAGTGATCAATGGATGTTGAGTCACTTAGAGGTCGATTTACAACATTGAAGATATAGTGGATTTTGAGAATCAAAGACTTCAAGTGTCGAGTGAAACAATTTTTTTCATAGTTGTTTGTAATGGCACAAACTTCTATGTAAACCATTTTTGAGCTAACTTAAGGATAGTTTTATGACCCTAGATGATAAGAATGAATCTATACTAAGGATCCCTATGTAGTACATGAAACCAATCAATTAAAGGGATGTATTAAGGAGAAAAATGGATGAATCACAATCATTTATTTATACATAACCCTAAGTCACCTAGGTCTTCTTAAGGAAGGAAAACCCTAAAACATCGTATGAACAAAGATAGATGTTTGCATGTGCAGAAAGAGCATTCATGGTGGATAAGGAGTTGTCATAGAGCAATGTATTGAATAATTAGTTACAGAGAACAAAGGAAAGTAGAGAGTAGGATAGAAGTGATACATCTGGTCAGAAAGGATCAAGTATACACCAGTAAAGAGTAGATCTAATATCTAGCAAAGAAGTGCTAACTAAAGGATCATTGTTGAGAAGTTCTAATAGGTGAATAAGTTAAATCTCTGAGCATAGTAGTCTTAGCAGGTTGTCATAAATCCTTTAATAGGGTGCTCACACCATTGTAAGTTTAAGTCTTTAATCAGGCACACTTCTAATATGGCTTTGAAATCCTTTAATAGGGTAAGATCTAACAATCTTGTAAGCCTTTAACAAGGCAGACCTTTCACAAGGTAAATCATAGTTTATGATCAAAGATTATAACCCTCATTAGATACACTTTACAACTACAGTAGTGAAGAATTGTTGGTATCATCCCCACCTTAGTTTTACTTTTTCATTGGAGGGTTTCTAGGCAACCAAATATCTTTTTTCATATATGTGTTGAATGTTTATTTGATTTTATGCTATGGATGAACATGTTTAGTTGGATATTTCAATTTATATGCAAATTGTGATATGGATGGGTGGTGAATGATTTTATGGTTAGAATTTTGAAGAAGGAATGATTCAGCTAACCCCCGCCCCCCCCAAAGTTTACTTTCCCTATTGTATTTCCAACAATTGGTATTAGAGCTTTGTTCTTTGGAAATGAAAGCTTTGCAGCTTTGAGGAAAGATCTTGAAGATGAAAGTCTACAAGTTGGGAAAGACTATTGAAAATTAGAAGATTGAAATTTGGCTTGCCCTACAAAAGTTGAATGAAGCAAGAGATGTTTTAAAGTGGTTAACTATTAAGGAAAATTACACAAATTTCCAAGAGGAAGACACTATTGAATTGTTTGTAGATGGAAACTAAAGTGAATTTTATGCAGTAGTTGCAAATCTAATGGAAAATAATGGTTCCCTAACTAAAGAAGTTAGAAATCTTAAGATAGAACAAGAAGTCTAATCAATATTGCTATGTGAGGTGACCAAGCAAAAAAAGAAAGCTAAGGAAGACGAAGTCATGATTGAAGATGATAAAAGGATACTAACCAATAGACTGGAAGAGAAAAAATTAGAGATAAATAGGATTTCTCACATGCAACTAGAAACTATGAATCAAATGATGATTGCCAATCATGAGTTGAATGGAAAGGATATTGAGATCACAACCCTAAAATTATAGAATGAACAACTAAGAAATGATCTTAAAAGAGAGAAAGAATCTACTTAAAGTTTCAATAGACCAAATGAAGCAATCAAGTACTTTGAGAAATTGATGAGATCTCCTAAATCTAATAGTGATACTACTAGATTGGGTTACACCAGTACTGAAGAAGGAGAATCATCTAAAAGTAGTGAAAAAAGATACAACAAAGACAAGAACTACAAACCTACTTGTCATAATTGTGGAAAGATAGGTCATACAAAAAATGTTTGTAGGAGTAATAATGTAAATCAAAACCCTTAGAAGAAACTCATGGGTAATTGTCATAAGTGCAACAATCAAGGATTTAAGGCACATGAATGCAAGACCAAGACTTCAAAGACACAAATATTTGAAGGTTACTGCACCTATAAGAAGTATGGACATACAACATATGAGTGCATAATTGCATTAGAATACATTTCAAAAGTGACTATAGTAGGTGGTTGAGTCAAACTACATGTTTTAGTTATTTGAAGACTAGTTACATCAGTAGAAATTGTCCAACAAGTTCAAAAGAACCTAGTAGTGAATTCAATAAAGGAAAAGGAAAGGTTGATGTTGAAGAAGTCAAAGTGCAGATTAACAAGACATGTAAAAAAAAGGAAGATTGCAACACATCAAGTTCAGATGCGATCACTTCATCCAATGGATAAGCTGATCAGACCACCCCCAACTAGGCAATCAAGACATATGTGTGGGACTAATATTTCAAAGTTCATTTATACATCAATCCCAAGGATTTAGTTCTAAAAAGATCATATATGCATGGAGTAAGATGCAAAGTATTGGATCAAACCTCGAAGAAATCTATAAGATTTCATGTTTTTGTCAAGCATGAAAGTTTCATTTTTGCTATCAAGTTAAAAAAATTTTGATGTTGAGCTATCGAAGGTGATATTTTTAGTCAAGCTCGTTGTGGTTGTCAAGTGTGGTAGAAGTTACATGGAAGCTGAGTGAGTCAAAACTACTATAGGAGTTGACCTTATAGTTGTGCAAGCACTCAGCATTTATTGTGAAGTTTCAAGGGTTATATGGTCATTTTTTGACTTATTCATAACCATTTAAGATTGAAGAGAGTGATGGGACTCAAAATTGCATTCCCTATTTGAGTACCTTTCCAAGTTTTTGAGTCAATTAGAGCCCTTATAAGAGCATTTAATGCATGTGTACTTGACTGTCCTTTTGAGGCCTAAGAGGTGTTCTATGTTTGTAACACATTTCATTCAAAATATCCATGCATCCCATGAAGATAAATATTCATTCTGAGTCATTTCGTGAAGTTTTGTTTTGAGCAATGTTCAAATCTGCATTTTTGCCTTAGTGTCAAATAGCGAGAGGAAGCCCAGTTTGCATTTGAATATCTTGCACCCAGTAATGTTTCATGACTCACTCCTTTGGGAGCATTTAGTACACATATTAGAGAACCTATTTTTCAAATTTCAAGTCATTTTGATATATTTTGAGTAGGTTTTGAATCCCTCAAATTTGGTTGTTTACTGTTGTCATGTTGATGTAAATTGTTCAGAATTCTAGGAGGCCATGTTTGACTAGTTGTATCTTTGACTTAGTTCACCAAAATGAGAAAATTAATTTCTCATTTCATTCTATAGGTTAGATACTTACTATGTTTTATATTTGAGCCTATGATGAATTCGTTTGACTAGTTTCCAAATGCAATTCCAAATACAATTTGTAAAATTTTATTGGTGTCATAAAGTGTGGATTAATTAGTACCCCTGTTTGGGATGTCATAACTTTGTATCGATGATTATTCAAACCAAATTGATTTTACCACTATGTTATACTCTAAAAAATCCTTAAGTGTGCCATTTTAGAGGTCTTGACGAATCCATCTACACACTTTCCTAGGTCCATTCCATTTGCAAGGATCACTTTTCTGCCAGTGTTCACAGTTCTACAAATCTAAGTACTCCACTTTGACTGCTCATCAAATTCACCCAATTACTTTTCATGAACCTAAATTACATATTTATACTCTACCCATGATAATGAACTAATACCCCATTTTTTGTGCTTCCAAGTGTCAGTTTGACCTCTTTCTAAAGCCAAAAATAGAATGTGATTTATGGTTTTTTGACATGTTTATTTGCAGGTAGTTTCACGAAGGCAACTTTGGCAATCAATATATTTTGATTGAGTGATCTTCATGAGGTGATATTTTGTAGGCTTAGTCAGGTGTTTCAATCAATTTTTAAGGCTAGTCAAAGGACCCCTTGGCACGAAATTGGCAGTTTGCAGGAAAGGTTGAAAATGAGTTGTAAAGGTTGAATCAATTATGCAAATTGATTTCAGTCAATGGATAAGATCAGTGGATCAATATGAAAGGTTAGGTGTTTTAGTTTAAAAATAATAATTAGCTAGACCCACTTTGGGGGCCCCACTGAAATCCATCAAATTGACAAGTTGTTAAGGTAGGAAACACTATGAAGCTCAAGGTTGGTAGTGATTTGACAAGTTTATTGTGTATGCCAAGTCTTTTAAAATCCAACTGATATGTAGGTTATACACATAATAAAAGGGGAGAGAATCGAGTATACCAAAGATTGAAAGACTCATATGTGTTAAGGCCCACTTTGTTAGTAACCATCTATTGAGGTTGTCTTTCTAAAATCATGTGTTGGAGATAAATGTGTTACATATGTTCATTAGAGGGAAAATCCAAGATGAAGTAACTATAATTGATGACCTAAGCATATAGAAGGCATAAACATATGAACTATTGTTTGGAAGGATTTACTTTTTATTTATACAAGTTTCCTTGGTAGGTTCCATTTGAATATTGTTATAGAACCCCAAATAAAAAATATGGATGAATCCATTTTGAGAGCAAATGGGGGTAGAAAGAGAGGTAAAGAGGGACACATTCATTGCCTCATTTCAATCTACTACAAAATTAGTCATTAGGACCCGAGTTGCTGAGACATGAGCAATAGCATTAGAGGAAAAGCCAAAGGTGGAGTAATAAATTCATATGCAATATATGCCTTGAGTACAACCACATATATTGTATTCTAATGGAATATTAATGAAATTACATTGGAGAGACTTAAGGAGCAACCTCTTGTTAATGGGATACTTCCAGATAGCTATGGTGACCTTGAACCTGGAATGCTTTCAAGTGATAGATATGATAATGGGGTTATAACACCTATCCTAATCCTTCCATGCCTTATAATAAGAAACACAAACATAGATCTGATGATAGGCTGAGGTATGATAGGCAGAGAGCGGAAGGATGGGACAACATGCAGGTTCAACGTCAAGCTGTGTCTAGAATCCAATCAATGGTGTCATAAAGAAACACATTTGGCTCTGCAAGAAGGTTGATCTCGAGAAGAAAAAGGAAGTGTCACACATCATTGCATGTTTTTGTGATATTGAAAGGATTCTTAGAGCACCATGATTCATGCATTGAGAGAAAGTGTTGAGGTGCTCAACAATGCATGTGAATAAGAATAACTACCCCTGCCTCTACTCCTACATCCCTAAAAACTATTGCTCTATCTCTTTCTGAGTATTTTATAACAAGAACACAATAGTGCATAAGTTTACCTCATAATGGTGTGTACAGGTGGAAGCACGTGCATGTTCTTCTTAAGGCGAAGGCTTTCAAATTGATGTCTAGAAGGCCACTATAGTAGAAGGGGCCTCCATTTTTTTTTAAAATTATTTTCCCATGCAATCGAATGCAAGCTACTTGATCAACAAAACCAAATGGAGGAGTTCTATAGAACTCAACCATGCCAAGGAAGGAGCCATTGAAAAGGAAGGGCCATTCAAGAAATGAATGTGCATATAAATAAAGAAAGTACCCGCTAGAATGCGCACAGTGTTGAGAAAAGACATAAAGAATTTATCCCATTTTTTCTATGTGTGGATTTTTGATATGTTTATAAGCCAAAACACAATATTATTAAGTGACTCAAAGACATGGGCTTTCTGAAAGCCTCAGCCTCATGCAAGAGGGCCCTACCGAGGATGGCACCAGCTAGTGATGACTAAACCAAAATTTTGAAGTTAACCATAGGAAGGAGGATGGAATGATGATGTCAGTAAGCAGACACATGGCATGTAGGCATGCCTTCGCAATGGTAACTATGTGGTTAGTGGAAATGGCTTTGACGACACAAAAATGGTTAACTAACCGCAATTGCAACTTTGAAAGAAATAAATGTTAGATGGAAAAAGTGATACAACCATGCAAAATGGTGACACATGGCAAGGGCACTAACAGGGCAGTGATGATGTGCCAAATCTGTCCAATGATGAGATGCCATGTGGTGGTCAACTAGAAGGTTGACTCATATTCAAAAAAGAGGGTTAAATTTGAAATTAAGAAAATTCATTTTTTATTGTTTATTTGTCATTTTTTTAAACGTTCAAAGCCTATGATGGAAAAAAGGAACAATTTAAATATTTTAAAGCTTGTCTATAGTTTTGACTATAAAATATTTTCAATTTTTCAATTCAATGTCTGAACTATGAAATGGGTGCTAAAACTTCAAATGGATGCCATAGAGGCATTTTTCATCAAAATTATGTAGTGCAGTATACTGTTGGAATCAGGAGAAGATGAGCTTTCCAAATATGGGATTATAAATTGCACAAGTACTCACTAGTACATGTTATAAGCAATTTTGTATGTTCTGGGACATTCTCAGCAAAATGGGCAAAATTCATCATTAAGCATCAAAATCAGTTGGATGGCAGATAGGAAAGTTTTTTCGCTCCAAGATTGAAAGGAAAATTAGTCTAGGAGTTATATTTTGCCTCTAGAAGTCATTTGACAGGTATTTTTGGCCCTAGTTTAATATCAGATCTAGAATACAAATTAGTTGCATGTCTTATTGATTTTGAAGATATTTTCAAGTATTCTTGAGCAGCTAAAGAAAATATCTAATTTTCAATTACAGAGGGAGAGTAAGAGATATTCATCATCAATAGATGGAGGTTTTCCAAGTGGACAAATGGAAGCATGTGATTTGATCCAAGATTACTTCCTTTCTATTTAGTCTCTTCTTTTCTCTTTCTCTAGGGTTGGTTCCCAATTTCTCTGAGAAAGCTCAATTGGGTTTCCACCATTTTTCTTTAGCATTTTTCTTTGTTATGAACAATAGTTATGATTTCTTATAAGAAAATAGATTATATAGTCATTTGTTAAGTATATTTTGAGTCTTGCATACATTTGATGTATTTATTTGAAGGAGAGTAATAGAAAGAGTTATTGAAAGTTTCAATCTGGACTTTGTCTCCATCTTCATGGGTTTGTAATTTTAGGTTGATATATGTATAAGGTACATATTATCCAGTTGCAACTTGGCTTCGACGTTGTATACCATTGCATGTTTTTTTGTTGGGTCAAGGGCTCAAGTAAATTGCTTGATATGCATTGATAGAATTGCAAGGATGATGGGAGGATCTTATAAGTATGAATTTCATTTTGAAGATAGATGCTTATTTACAAGGTGAATGGATAGATCAGGTATATGAATATATGAGTATATCTTGGGTATCCATGTGTATGTTTGTACTTAGCTTATACCCAATGGATAAGGGACTAATCAACTATGAGATTGCACGTCTTTGTTGTTCATACCTTGGGTTGTGTTGATATTCAACATCATTAACATGACATTTTAAAACACCACTAGAGAGCACAAAGAGCATAAGGTGAATTAGAGAAATTGATTCAAGCATTTGCATACTGAATTCAATTGCTTCTTGCCACCAAACATCAAATTTTTCAAGGTATTTGTCGTGTGTCGAGCTATGCTATTTGAATTTACACAAACCATAGATAGTTTTTATGGTTTCTATCTCTTATGTTGTTGTGGTTAAGGAAGGAAAAAAGTTTAAATGTATAGTTGATTAGTAATGAGATCAAACAACCCCATTTCTGAGCAATTCCTAATATTGCATATAAAGGAGGCCCATTTGGTGCATTATCTATGATACCACCACAATTTTTAATGATACAATATGTAAGGTGTTTCTACACATGTAAGGTAGGGAGTATAGGAGGCATGGAAATCAAAGCCTTTAATGGAAAATTGTGTGAAAATAGAGTGTTGAAAGAGGAAAACAAAATTGTAGAGAGAAAAGGGTTAACCTGTGACCTATATTTTCCTAACATATTCAAGACAGAGTGGATTAAGATAGTTCTCGATAGAATACATGACAACTCTGTATGGTTAGAAGATGGCCCTATCAATATCACAAAGAGGATTATTCAAAGAGTAATAGGGTATCCTACCCTAGATAGAACAAAGACTATGAGGAGTGATGTAAAAGAGGAAATTTCAAAGAATACAGGGGTAGTATGGAACAAGAGAGGGATGACCATAGAAACAATCACTGATCCCCTAATTACATTTTCACTTAGAGTGATTGCACATAAGTTCTTTCAATCTAGAATATTGAATAGTGTACCATCTATAGTTGTGGATTTAGGCTACAAAAAGTGCACAATGTAAATTTGGTTCAATACTTGTTTGTATATTTTTTGATGTGCATAACACTTTCCCCTCATTTAGTAAATTTTCTTGGAAGACCAATAGGTCTATTGCAGTGCAAATTGGAGAATACATAAAGCAACTTGGAGATAATTTTGAGTCTATAATGACAAGTTATTTTGAAGACTTTAAGAAGTCAATGAAAAAAGATAGAGAATACCAGTGTCACTAGTAGAGAAACATTTCAATGATTTTCTTTTTCTAGCTGATGTTGATTTCATTATGTTCAAGTTGTTGTTCCAAGTATTAGATGGCTTGGGTCATTTCCTTATGAAATTAATGTGGATGAGGCATCTATAGCCATCACTACTTTAATGGCAGAGGAAGTAGATAAGAAGGCTAATGTATTTGGAAACTATGATCAAGCCAAGTCAAAATTCATAATGGACTTTAAGACAGCTTCTATGATGAGGAAGAAGAACAAAATTGTGAAAAAGCTCAAGAACAATTTGGTGAAGAGGTTGAAGGAAATGAATATGAAGAGGATAATGAAGATGATGAAGAAGATACACCTACCCAAGCACCACTTTCTCTCACATAGGGTCAAGGTGAGGACTAAGGAGAAGAAGATGCAAAATTTGATGAAGTTTTTGAGGGAGAAGAAGCCAATGAAGCACCTATTGACACATAAAAGAAAAAGAGAAAAGAAAATAAGCCAACAATAAGAAAACAAAAGAAAGTTGTGAAACCTTTACAACAAAATCCTACATTTATTGTCACAAGGACTAGCATGTGAGCTACTATTAAGAAGAATCAAGAAGTTGAGAAGCCTAAAGGCAAGAGAGCTAGTATAGCTACCAAGGAAGATGAACATGAGAAGAGGCAAAGGAGGAAATATACAGCTCTAGCTGAATCAAATGAGGAGAGGACTAAGTTATATGACAATAGCCAATTCAAAGTTGTAAGTCATGGTCCCTCTTCTGATTTGGACAACTTGTGTGATAATATCAAAAATAATGTTGATTTATTAGGATTTGCACATGTTTAGTTTGATAAACTTGGGAAGATAGAAATGAAAAAGGTTGAATAATATGTGTACAAAATGATGGCCACATTCAAGAATAGCCCTATTGAGCTTTCCAAGGTCTATATGAAAAAGTTGAGCAAAGATGGAAATTAAATTTAAATAATGAAAAGGATATTAGGGAGATTACTCTTGCCAGAGTAATGCCAAAATTAGATAAGTCATCTATGACTAAGGCCATTAACAAATATAATGGGAGATTTTCTCCAAAATACAAAGCTTTCAACATTTTATAAAACAACATTGAGGAAGTTGTCAAAGAGAGCGCCTAGATGTGGAAGGTTATTTATGGGTTACAGAAAGAACAAGCTATTGAGAAAGAAACTATAGAAGTAGTTGAAGACAAATATGAAAAAATAGGTAGTTGAAATCACAAAGGATGAATTTTTAAGGGAAGGACATGAGGAAGGCACTGTGAAAGAAATAGATATAGAGGCTAAAGCTAAGGAAGAGAAACAACAAGATCAAAATATACTAGAGGTACATATGCCTAGTGTCGGCCCCCATCATGTGGACAAAGTAGATCAACAAGAACAAATAGTAAAGATCAAGGATTTCTCTGAAAACTCCACTCAAAACATCAATCCCTTAATAGAGAAGGATATGAAAAAAAATATTGATTGATTCCACCACCAAGACAAAACCATGTAGCCATCCTATATTGGTGACTATGGATGAGATTGAGAAGGCATAATTGGCATCTACAAGGGAGAAAACTCAAGGATTATCCATTGTCCCCCCTCAATATACAAAAGTGCAATATACAATGCCTATTGTAGTATATCAAAGGAAGGACACAATGTCATCACATATCAACACATTGGTGCAAAATGTTTTAGTACATGCAGTTGCAATAGTTAAAAAAGATGGGACACTAGTTCAAATAATTCAGGAAGCCATTCCTACACCTAAAACACAAGTACAAGGTGAAACAAATATCACAAAAAGGAAGAAGGATAGGATTGAAGAATTAGTATTGACAATGAAACTAGAGGAAGCGATAGTGTTGTCATTAATTCAATCCCATATATTTTTCAAACTTCTAGGATTAGGGTTGGGTCAATGTGATGCCATGTCTATGTCTATGTTACCCTTAAGTAACTTCTCCTCTCATCTATCCCTTTATGTGTACTTAGGTGGACATTGAAAAGAAATACAATGCATTTGTTCATATAAGGTGATTAGAAAAGGGAGGGTAAGTTTATGCATTTCCCAGATGAGAGGGAAGTTGTTTAGAAACCCTAACTCTATGGTCAAGTATTTTATTGAAAGAAAGATACATCTGAAGGAGGAGATCACATTGCATTTAGAATGGATGGTGACTAAAAGCCTTTTGATCAAAACTCAAGACCAAGGTGCAGATCACAGGAACATCGTGAAAACTAGAGAAGTCGAATCAACTATAGGAGAAGCATTAAATAAATCCTAAGAAATGATGAAAGAATTCAATCAAAGGTGGTTTGGATCTTTTTGAAATGAAATTTATGGCTTATATTTAATGTATATGTCAGCATTATAAAGTTGACAAGTCAAATGACTCAAAGACTAAATCCAGATCATCGGATGAAGACTAGATCGACTGATGATGTTTTAAAGATGGAATTATAGGTATTTAATGATGAATCTCCTCAATTGTTAGATCTTGAAAAATCCATGCTTGTCATTATGTCACTATGGAAAGTTGTACAAAAGATAATCATAGTGACATAATGACAGAACGACGCGTTTTCCTATAGGCTATTTCCTTTTGCACCTGGGACGATATCAAATGATGCAACAAGTCTCTTTATTTGATTGGTTCTATATGAGACAAAGTTAGGGTTATGAAGAGATTCTTTTCACTATCAATATCCAAATCAATCTATGCTTGTCATTATGTCACTATAGAAAGTTGCTCAATTGTTAATCATAGCAACATAATGATGGAACAATGTGTGTCCTAATGGGCCCATTATATTCCACAAAGTGCCATGAGGCAAAGCAATCCAATGTCAAATTCTCCAAGCAATGGAATAGTGCCAGCTATCTACCATAATTTGCATAGTTGGAAAGTGGACCCACACCAAAAAGCAAACAAAGATATAAGATCTTCTACCACCATTGTCAAATCTTAAAAGATATATGATTGTCATTATGTTGCTATAAAGAGTTGTGTGAAGAATAATCATAGTGACATCACGATGATTTGAAAAAAGTACATGGAGGGACCCATGGAGAAGATTAAAAAGGAAAAATAAAGAGGTTTTTTATGTTTTAATCATGATTGTTGGTTTAAGATTGATGGTCAGAATTCAAAAATGCAAAGACTATTGGAATTTGAAATACATAGGCTTTGCAGATACTACAGAAGATGAATAAAACAATAATTTTCTTTAAGATTTCATGAAGATTGTAGGAAGTTGAATAGCCATTGCATATTTTCAAAAGTACCATAAATTCAGATCATCACTAGGAAAGATGCCAGGTGGATAATTTCACATTTTATTTCCTTTACTATTTTGTGACTATTGGTCTGTTGAATTGAAGGATAACAACAAACTATAAATGTAATCTCATTTGACAATACAAAATTTGGAAAACTTGTTGGTCAATTAGTCTAGAATTCCATTTACCCTATTTGCTAGTCATGTTTTATGGCCCATGCATAGAGTAGTTTTTCATTAAGAGTTGAAAGAAAATCATGTATGAATTTGTGAATAATCAGATGAATTCTATCTCATTTTGATGTTTGCAGTATATGATTCCATTTACTTTCTTTATATATGGTTATGTTTCTTCTCCTATTAGTTTCATAACATGTTAGATAGTTTCATTGGGAAATGAAAGATAAATGTGTATGAATCTATTAGTTAATGGTTAGATTCCATTTTATTCAAGGCTAATAGTGAAAGCAATTCCATTTTCCCTCATGTGCATATCTTCTTCATTCCTCTTCTACATTTAGATGGTTAATCTGCATTAAGAATAGAAGTAAGGGTTAGAAATATCAAGATAATCTACTACAGTCATTCCATTGAGTGTGATAGGTTATTCAAATACATCTTTCCTAAATTTTTTGTGCCTACAAATAATTTGGTTTTCCTTTATTGCTCTCAGGTTAAGAGCTTATAATGTCAAAACTTCTAATCTTATAAAAATAGATTCATTGCAAATCATAACAGAGTTGTACCTTATAATTTAGAGGGCAATGATAGAATACATACACTAACCAATTTGATGGTAAACATCCTTTTTGTCTCTCTAAAAATTGGGTATCAAAGAGTTAGGTTATAAAATCTAATAGGAAGACAAACTGTTAAACAACATTTTTTGGTGACTCTACTAGGGATTGGAATCTAAGCCCAGTGTTTGGTTTCTTATTCTCAAAAATTTAAAGGTGTCTTCCCTAGGATGAATAGCGGTGACTTTGTGTGAAGGACATGTTCCCTTTGGTCTAAGAAGGTCCAGTTTAACTCAATGGTCATGCCAAATTCAAAGACTAGGAGAAGGCTAAGGCCTAAACCCACTCTCCAAGAACTTAATAAGATTATTGACAAGCTGCTACAAGAGATTGCACATCTATATAAAGAAAGCATCTCCCATGCTGTCCAAAAATATATTAGCATTTAATATGATTGTGTTTCTACATCTTTGTGGAAATGTATGTGCTCCAGATTATACAAGTTGAAAGACATGCAAAGAGAGGAGTTGATATTGAAGCAAGCAAAGACGAAGCTCATTCCTACTCTTGAAGAACTTCACACCACAAATGACAAGGTGCTTTGTGAGATTTTTGAACAATATAGAGAAAGAATCGCTTATGCAACCCAAGAAAACATCAGCATAGAAGATGACCATATGTCAAAGATGTTTTGGAATCACATTGGTGCTCACTTCCAAAGACCTAGGGATTTACAAGAAAGTGAAAGAAAGAAGTTGAAACAAGTACAGATAGTTGAACATAAAAAATCATTGGTAAGGTCACCTAACTCTATTCCTTATGGTTTTTAGATGTTTAAAGAGAAGGTAAATATTCCTTATCTGAGCACCAAGGAAAGGCCAAGGCATGAGCCTACTCTTGAAGAAGTCCATACAATTAAAGACAAGGTCTTTTAGAAGATTTTACTGAATCTTGTAGAAAAACTCAATAGAGGAGATGATCCCAAAGAAAAGAAGATATGAGGTCACCTTTTCAACTATTTCCAATAGTTGAAGGATTAGCAAAAAGACAAGAGAAAGGAGCTAAAGTTGAAGATAGCATCTACACCTAATTATGAAGCTCCCATGATAATGTCACCTGATTCTAGTTCTCATATTATTGTAGTCTTTTGTAGACAAGAGGATATTCCTAATGTTACAAATCAAGTGACAATACACCATTAGAATCCTCTAAATAAGAGTCTTTTGATGATCATTTACCTACACTAGAACATTCCACTTGTGATTTGCCAATAGCTACAAATCTAGCTCTAGTTGAAGAAAGAAGCAATGAAGTTCAGAATGAAGAATGTTTGTCTCCACATGAGGAGGAACTTCATAAAACCATTGGTAAGGCTCTTATCCTTGACAAAGATGTGATTGAAGAAAAGAGTCTTAAGGCCAATTGTCAGTTTGTAGAAGAATTGGTTCCATTAGTAGACACAACTTTCCCTTATAATAAGGAAGAGGAGATTGTCTATGGTCTCTTGTTACCCTTCCAAATGGATGAAATCTCTCAAGATGACCTAGCTATGAAACTAAAACTTGAAGAAGGTCCATTGGCTTTTGATTCTCTTTTTGTGCATTTAAATTGTGAAGGTAGTGATAATACACTGAAAGAGGGAAGTGATGAAATTGACTTATTTTTTTAAAGTAATGAAGTTATTGATCATCAACTAGTGGATTTCATGGTGAAGGTAACATCTTCCTTCACTCAAGCTCATAAAGAAAGTTCAGACCACTACAAGAATGAGTTCATTTTCTTAAAAGAGGTGTATGTCTTTGGAACAACAAAAGACCATCAAGAGAATGACATGAAAAATGAAAAGGGAGATAATGAAGTATATGACCAAGCATGGTTGTTCGAACTTAAATGGATGTATAGCCAGCTAGTGCATGTAATCAAAGAAACATGTGGAGTTTCCATATTGTTGCTACTACTACAATTTGGGATCCTACCTAGAGAGAAAAATCAATTGTGAAGGAAGGGATCCTACTTCAGTTAGCCAGTAAGTGGATTCACTTGAGTATCTTTTGCTGCTAATTTTTAAGTTGAGATTCATCTCACCTTTGTAAATATGTTAGGTTAGGTGTGTATGTTTAGTTTGGTTGTCTTTCCTTCTTTATATGTGTTCTATTTCCTTTGTGTTGGCTGCCCTATTTCCCAACCACCCAATGCATAGCATCTCCCTATGATACTTTAGACTCTGCAACCCAATGGACTAAGGCACTGATCTTTTCTCTTTGGTGTTTTTTGTAATAAAGGAAGTAGGTAGCCTATTGTTGTGTGTGTGTTTTTGTTGAGCTTTTTGTGAAACCAAAGATTGCTAGGTTCCTACCTAGGGACTAACATGCCTAGTTCCCCTATTAGAGTCAATTGTTGACATGATTTCAGTACCCTATATTTTTCAAACTTCTAGGATTAGGGTTGGGTCAATGTGATGCCATGTCTATGTCTAGATTACCCTTGAGGAACTTCTCCTCTCATCTATCCCTTTGTGTGTACTTAGGTGGGCATTAAAAAGGAAATATAATGCATTTGTTCATATGAGGTGATTAGGAAAGGGAGGGTAACTTTATGCATTTCCCAGATGAGAGGGAAGTTATTTAGAAACCCTAACTCTATGGTCAAGTATTTTATTGAAAGCATGATACATCCAAAGGAGGAGATCACATTGCATTTAGAATGGATGGTGACTAAAAGCCTTTCGATCAAAACTCAAGAGCAAGGTGCAGATCACAAGAACAACATGAAAACTAGAGAAGTTGAATCGACTATAGGAGAACCAGATAAATCCTGAAAAGTGATGAAAGAATCTAGTCAAAGGTGATATGACTCTTTTTGAAATGAAATCGATGGCTTATATTCAATTTGCACATCTACATTGCAATGTTGACAAGTCAAATGGCTTACAGACTAAATCCAAATCAAGAATTTTTTTTAATATTTTTTTTCTGGATTCGATTGTGTTGTAATGTTTATGCATTAACGTTTTGGATCACACTTTGTGATCCATCATCAAGATGTAGAAAGAGAACATGAATGATGATGAAACATAGCAGACTTACCAATAAAAAGGAGAGGGTTGGTATAGAGTGGGTAGGAAGAAAGAAAAAATAAAAACTAAAAAGAGTTAATTGAATTGAAATTAATAAGAAGAAATACAATTTAAAACTAAAAATAAATTTAAAATAATAATAATAAAAAGCAAACAAAGAAACCAATCAACCACCACCCAAACATAAAAGGAAGAAAGAGAACTCTAAAATTAAACATTCAAAAAAAATAAAAAAATAAAAAATAAATTAAATTAACAATAAAATTAAGAATAATAAATAATGAATTAATTAGTTAGTATATAATTAATATATAAACTAATTAAAAATGTATATTAACTAATTGGTTTATATATATATATATATATATATATATATATATATATATATATATATATATATATATATATATATATATATATGAGAGTACCACTATTTGAACCTATGAAAACAAATAAAAAGGAAAAATATAAAAACAATAAACTTCAAGAATAAATAAATAAAATATCAAGAATAAAATCAAAGAATAAATTGAAAATATCAAAAAAATAAACTCAAAGAATAAATAAAATAAAGAAAATAATGATTTGAAATTAAAAAGTAAAACCATTTAACATTAAAAATAAATATAAATAAAAATAAAAAGATAATAAGTGAAAATTTGATAATAATAATAATAATAATAAACACAACCAACCAAAGAAACCAACCAACCACCCCCTAGACAAAAAAGAAGAAGGAAAACTCAAAAACATAAAAATTAAAATTAAAAATAAAACTAAAAAGTTAAAAATAAAAATAAGAATAAAAGTAATAATAAATTAATTAGTTAAAAAATTAAAGAACAATAAATAGATGAATAATTTTTATTTTTATTTTTAAATGAGGTTAGCCTCTAGAAAGAACCAAAAAATAATAAGAGAAAGAGCGTTTACAATAAGAAGACAAAAAGGGAGCACAAATCAAACAATACGCTCAATAATAAAAATAAAAATGAAAATTAAAAAATAATAAGAATAACAATTTAAAAATAAATAATAATAACTAATAATAAAAACACTAACAACAATTTTATATATATATATATATATATATGAGAGTACTTGACAACCAGAACCTATAAAAACAATAATATACAAACCTAAAAAACATATTTTAGAATGAAATTAAAAAGTAATTTATTGAATTTTATATATGAATGCTAGTATGTGTAATTTATTTAATTTAATTAAAAAGTAATTTATTTAATTATATATATATATATATAAGATAATAAAGAAAATAATAAAAATCATAAATAAAAATAAGAATATAATTGAAAAAACAAAAGAATAAAAAATAAGCAAATAAACCAAAAGATTAACCACACTAAGAATCAAATAGAAACAAGAGAAGAAAAGGAGAAAAAAGGACAGAGCGAGAGGGACAGGAGAAAGGAAGAAAGATGCACCAGGAAGACCAACAATAATAGGCCAAATGAATAGAAGCTGCAAGAGGAGCTAGCTATTGCTTTTTATGTTGCCAAGCAGAGGTTGCCACGAATTGCTCAAACTCCACCCCTCATCACAATTGAGCTTAGATGGGTGGTTATTGATTGCAATGGCTTCCTTCATTTTTCTCCGAAAGAAATTGTCCTCTTTAGAGAGAATTTGCACCTCCTCAAGACAAATGTGATGTTTGGAGATGTGGGAGTGTTCCGCTAAGGCCGATTTGAGAACTCGCTCTTGATTGATGTCAATGTTGTGTTCTTTAAATCTAGTCTTGAAAGAATGACCAGTTTCACCAAAGGAATACCATAAGAGCAAGTCACTTTGTACACTCCTGACTCAGAAAGGCTATCTCTAGGGTCCTTAAGAGACGGAATGTGATTCCTAACCACAGAGAGAGGTTTAAAGGCACAATGAAAGCCTTTCTTAGAAAGGATTCTAGCCATCTTGTGAGAGATACCTTCAGCATAAGGTAAGGTGATGCCAGGGGGGGCTTGAGCTAGGGGAGGGGCAGAATGGGACAAAAACCGAGATTTGGCCTAGGTGAGGGCTCTAGATATATGCTTGCTAGAGTACCCATTCAACCTAAAGATGTGGCGAAGATGGTTAAGCTCATGATTAATATTATCTTCGTCACAAATTCTATAGGCCCTTAAGGTGAGTTTTTTAAAACCCCAAATCTTTGACTAGGATGGTGATGAGAAAGCGAGTGGAGGTAAAGATCAGTGTGGGTGGCTTTACAAAAAACTCGATGACCAAGGTAGCCATCTAGTTTTTTTAACAACAAGACATCTAAGAAGGGGAGTTGACCATTGAACTCAATCTCCATGGTGAAGGTGATGGATGGAGCAACATTTTTGAGGTGACTCAAGAATTCATCGAGGTTGATATTTTGAGACGCAAGGTGAATTCAAAGGTTGCATCATTGGTGGAGTTATGCCTGACTTCAACCATTTTCAATTTTCAAGGTGTCATTTATGGGCAAGTGGATGGAGTAGCTATGGGCTCCCCTCTTTCTCCTGTCATGGCTAACCTCTTCATGGAAGACTTTGAAGAAAAAACTCTCTTCTCTGCCTCTCTCAAGCCAAAGTGGTGGAAGCGATATGTAGATGACACTAATGTTTTTTGGTCACATGGTCAGGACAAACTCGACGAATTCTTGAGTCATCTCAACAATGTTGTTCCATCCATCACCTTCACCATGGAGATTGAGGCCAATGGTCAACTCCCCTTCTTAGATGTCTTATTTTTCGTAAAGCCACCCATAGCGATCTTTACCTCCACTTGCTTTCTCATCACCATCCTAGTCAAAGATTTGGGGTTTTAAAAACTATCACCTTAAGGGCCTATAGAATTTGTGACGAAGATAATATTAATCATGAGCTTGACCATCTTTGCCACATCTTTAGGCTGAATGGGTACTCTAGCAAGCATATATCTAGAGCCCTCGCCCAAGCCAAATCTTGATTTCTTTCCCATTTTGCCCCTCCCTCAGCTCAAGCCCCCCCTGGCATCGCCTTACCTTATGTTGAAGGTATCTCCCACAAGCTGGCTAGAATCCTTTCTAAGAAAGGCATTCGTTGTGCCTTTAAACCTCTCTTTGTGCTTAGGAATTGCATTCTATCTCTTAAGGATCCTAGAGATAGCCTTTATGAGTCAGGAGTGTACAAAGTGACTTGCTCTTGTGGTATACCTTACATTGGTGAAACTGGTCATTCTTTCAAGACTAGATTTAAAGAACACAGTGCTGACATCAATCACAAGCAAGTTCTCAAATTGGCCTTCGCGGAACACTCCCACATCTCCAAACAGCACATTTGTCTTGAGGAGGTGCAAATTCTCTCTAAAGAGGACAATTTCTTTTGGAGAAAAATGAAGGAAGCCATTGCAATCAATAACCACCCATCTAACCTCAATTGTGATGAGGGGTGGAGTTTGAACAATTCGTGGCAACCTCTGCTTGCCAACATAAAAAGAAATAGCTAGCTCCTCTAGTAGCTTCTGTTCATCTGGCCTATTGTTGTTGGTTTTCCTGGTGCATCTTTCTTCCTTTCTCCTGTCCCTCTTGCTCTATCATTTTTTCTCCTTTTCTTCTCTTGTTTCTATTTGATTCTTAGTGCGGTTAATCTTTTGATTTATTCGCTTTTTTTCTTTTCCTTTTTTTTTTTCAATTTTATTCTTATTTTTATTTATGATTTCTATTATTTTCTTTATTATCTTTTATACATATATATATATATATACATATACATATATATATATACATATATACATATACATATATATATAT